>JAJOZX010006863.1:0-65000 GCA_023014485.1 Bathynomus jamesi
TGGGTATCGGTGGGGAAATAGGTAGGTGGATTGAAAATGGCTGAGGTATAGGCGGCAGAGGGTGGTAATTAAAGGGGCTAGTTCGGGTTGGGCCTCGGTCACTAGTGGGGTTCCTCAGGATTCCGTTTTGGGGCCACTGTTGTTTACCATTTACATAAATGATATCGACGTGGCATCGTCAGTCGGATCGCCAAATTCGCTGATGACACCAAGCTTGGGGCCAATGTTGGGACGCCCGAAGCGATGGAGGACTGCGTGCGGACCTAGGTAGGATAGGAGAGTGGTCCGAAAAATGACAAATGCCGTTTAACTTGGGTAAATGCAAAGTGATGCACATTGGCTACGCCAATCCCAAGTCGGACTACTCGATGTTTGGCAGTAATATCGACATGACTGATTTAGAAAAGGACTTGGGTGTGCTAATTAGCAGCGACCTTAAGTTTACGAAACAGTGTATAGAGGTGGAAAAGAAAGCCCAGAAACTATTGGGTTTATATCAGGAGGCAATTTCAGTTTCGGAACAAGGAGATTGTGCTCTCACTGTACAATTCCCTTGTTCGCCGTACCTGGAGTATGCTGTGCAGTTCTGGTCGCCCACCCTCAGGAAAGATATTGAGAGGCTGGAGCGAGTGCAGGCGAGGGCCACAAAGTTAATCCCTTCCGTTAGGCATATGGGCTACAATCGACGGTTACGCGCCCTGAAATTGTTTTCGCTTGAAACTCGGAGGCTGCGCGGTCCCCTGATCGAGGTTTTTAAGCTCTTACGCGGGTTCAACGATGTCGATTTTAGAAGTATGTTTAGTTTAAATGATAACCCAACTCGCAACAATGGTTAGAAGTTGGATTTGAAACGGTTTAGGACTAGTGTGTGTGGGAATTACGTTACGTATAAGATCTGTGACACATGGAACAGGTTACCTTCGGAAGTGTGAACAGTTCCTCTGTGGATCAGTTCAAGAAAAGGTTAGACGAAATCTTGCACACTATTTGAGTGTGTAAGACATTTAGGACCTCAGTCTGCGGAAATTTCTTTTCCTATAAAATAGTTAATATCTGGAACCAACTTCCCTCAGAGGTTGTTTCCAGTCAAAGTGTAAATCTGTTTAAAAATAGGCTAGACAAAGTACTGAACACACTCATAGTTTAAGATTAAAACCTCAGAAAACTCTGCAGGAGTTCGCTTGCTCGGTGTCTCTGTGAGCAAGCTAAATATAGAGCTATTTATATATCTCCACTTTCCTGTAAAATTTCCTTGGCTACTTTTCCAGGGTCAAGGTATTTTCTTCAACCTTTTCGTACCTGCCTCTGGCAGGAGGGAGTGGAGGGGGGGAGAGAGCCTTCTATTTTCTATCCAGTTTTCTACTACTGCTAGGATAGTTGAAAGACAAAATTTTTCCCTGGCACCTGTTGCCATTGGTACTCCTCGGTATGGGCCGCAACGCCTTTTGAGGTACTTCTTTTCCTTGTAACTCCTTGTAACTCCCCTCTCTCTCCCCTCTCTCTCTCCCCCTCTCTCCTCTCCTCTCTCTCCCCCTCTCCCCTCTCTCTCTCTCCTCTCCCCTCTCTCTCCCCCTCTCTCCCCTCCTCTCCTCTCTCTCCCCCCTCTCCCCTCTCTCTCTCCCCTCTCCCCTCTCTCTCTCCCTCCTCTCTCTCTCCTCTCCCCTCTCTCTCTCCTCTCCCCTCTCTCTCTCCTCTCCCCTCTCTCTCTCCCCTCTCTCCTCTCCTCTCCCCTCTCTCTCTCCTCTCCCCTCTCTCTCTCCCCTCTCTCCTCTCCCCTCTCTCTCTCCCCTCTCCCCTTCTCTCCCCTCTCTCATCTCCCCTCTCTCTCTCCCCTCTCTCTCCTTTCTCTCCCCCCTCTCCCCTGTCTCTCTCTCCTCTCCCCTCTCTCTCTCCCCTCTCTCCCCCCTCCTCCTCTCTCTCCCCCTCTCCCCTCTCTCTCTCCCTCTCTCTCTCCCCTCTCTCTCTCTCTCCCCTCTCTCTCCTCTCCCTCTCTCTCTCCTCTCCCTCTCTCTCTCCTCTCCCCTCTCTCTCTCCTCTCCCCTCTCTCTCTCCCCTCTCTCTCCTCTCTCTCCCCCCTCTCCTCCTCTCTCTCTCCTCTCTCTCTCTCCCCTCTCTCTCCCCCCTCTCCCCTCTCTCTCTCCTCTCCTCTCTCTCCCCCCTCTCCCCTCTCTCTCTCCTCCCCTCTCTCTCCTCTCCCCTCTCTCTCTCCTCTCCTCTCTCTCCCCCCTCTCCCCTCTCTCTCTCTCCCCTCTCTCTCCTCTCCCCTCTCTCTCTCTCTCCTCTCTCTCTCTCCTCCCTCTCCTCTCTCTCCCCCTCTCTCTCTCTCCCCCTCTCTCTCCCTCCCTCTCTCTCTCCCTCTCTCTCTCCTCTCCCCTCTCTCTCTCCCCTCTCTCTCTCCCCTCTCTCTCTCCTCTCCCCTCTCTCTCTCCCCTCTCTCTCTCCCCTCTCTCTCTCCCCCCTCTCCCCTCTCTCTCTCCTCTCTCTCCTCTCTCTCCTGAACTTGTTTTCGCTTGAAACTCGGAGGCTGCGCGGTCAACTGATCGAGGTTTTCAAGCTCTTACGAGGGTTCAACGATGTCGATTTTAGAAGTATGTTTAGTTTAAATGATAACCCAACTCGCAACAATGGTTGGAAGTTGGATTTGAAACGGTTTAGGACTAGTGTGTGTGGGAATTACTTTACGTATAAGATCTGTGACACATGGAACAGGTTACCTTCGGAAGTTGTGAACAGTTCCTCTGTGGATCAGTTCAAGAAAAGGTTAGACGAAATCTTGCACACTATTTGAGTGTGTAAAGACATTTAGGACCTCAGTCTGCGGAAATTTCTTTTCCTATAAAATAGTTAATATCTGGAACCAACTTCCCTCAGAGGTTGTTTCCAGTCAAAGTGTAAATCTGTTTAAAAATAGGCTAGACAAAGTACTGAACACACTCATAGTTTAAGATTAAAACCTCAGAAAACTCTGCAGGAATTCGCTTGCTCGGTGTCTCTGTGAGCAAGCTAAATATAGAGCTATTTATATATTCTCCACTTTCCTGTAAAATTTCCTTGGCTACTTTTCCAGGGTCAAGGTATTTTCTTCAACCTTTTTCCGTACCTGCCTCTGGCAGGGAGGGTGGGGAGAGAGCCTTCTACTTTACTATCCAGTTTTCTACTACTGCTAGGATAGTTGAAAGAAAAATAAACTTTTACAAAATTTTCCCTGGCTCCCGTTGCCATTGGTACCACCTCGGTATGGGCCGCAAGGCCTTTTGAGGTACTTCTTTTCCTTGTAACTCCTTGTAACTCCTCTCACTCCCCTCTCTCTCTCTCTCTCTCCCCTCTCTCTCTCTCTCTCCTCTCTCTCCCCTTCCTCTCTCTCTCTCCTCGACGGTGGCATCGTCAGTCGGATCGCCAAATTCGCTGATGACACCAAGCTTGGGGCCAATGTTGGGACGCCCGAAGCGATCGAGGAACTGCGTGCGAACCTAGGTAGGATAGGAGAGTGGTCCGAAAAATGGCAAATGCCGTTTAACTTGGGTAAATGCAAAGTGATGCACATTGGCTACGCCAATCCCAAGTCGGACTACTCGATGTTGGGTAGTAATATCGAGGTGACTGATTTAGAAAAGGATTTGGGTGTGCTAATTAGCAGCGACCTTAAGTTTACGAAACAGTGTGTAGAGGTGGAAAAGAAAGCTCAGAAACTGTTGGGTTATATCAGGAGGCAATTTCAGTTTCGGAACAATGAGATTGTGCTCTCACTGTACAATTCCCTTGTTCGGCCGCACCTGGAGTATGCTGTGCAGTTCTGGTCGCCCACCCTCAGGAAAGATATTGAGAGGCTGGAGCGAGTGTAGGCGAGGGCCACAAAGTTAATCCCTTCCGTTAGGCATATGGGCTACAATCGACGGTTACGCGCCCTGAACTTGTTTTCGCTTGAAACTCGGAGGCTGCGCGGTCAACTGATCGAGGTTTTCAAGCTCTTACGCGGGTTCAACGATGTCGATTTTAGAAGTATATTTAGTTTAAATGATAACCCAACTCGCAACAATGGTTGGAAGTTAGATTTGAAACGGTTTAGGACAAGTGTGTGTGGGAATTACTTTACGTATAAGATCTGTGACACATGGAACAGGATACCTTCGGAAGTTGTGAACAGTTCCTCTGTGGATCAGTTCAAGAAAAGGGTAGACCAAATCTTGCACACTATTTGAGTGTGTACAAAATTTTCCCTGGCACCCGTTGCCATTGGTACCTCCTCGGTATGGGCCGCAAGGCCTTTTGAGGTACTTCTTTTCCTTGTAACTCTCTCTTCAGAAAAAAAAAAAAGAGAAAATATGGCAGGGCCAGCTAAATTGAAAGCAGAATGCTTTAAATGTAAAGTTAATCATTGGTGCGTTGACTTCCCTGAAGGTAGTATCAGCGATATCACATCCCTTTGTGTATGTTTGTTTTGTAAACTTAGAGACAACCACGAAAAGGAAGTTAAAGAGCTAAAGGAATTAGTAAAAAAGCTTGAAGCTAGGGTCGTCGCACTGGAAATCCAACCCAGTGGACAAGATCAAACTAAAAATACACCAGCAGATTTAAACTAAGATTAAGTATGTAGAACAAAGCGTGGCACGCTTGGAAAACACGGTGACTATTCCGGAAAATAGAACGAAGGAACAAGAATTCAAATTGGTAGAAAATAAAAGACCCTCCAAACCAAAACCAAAACACAAGGATTTGGAACCCATTACCATCAAAAATAAGTTTCACTTACTTGCTGACGAGGAGGATGAATCCTTTTTAACTGGGGATTCTATGGTAAGGAGTCAAGGGGACTTTTTCGGAGCAAGACGCGTGACCAAGAGAAAACTCCGATGTTTTCCGGGTGCCACAAGCCAGATAGTCAATAGGGAATTAGGCAAAATTAATATCAAGAATAAGAGTTGCCCTATCATTGTCCATATTGGTGGCAATGACATTTTTCTGGGAGGGACAGGAGGGCAGACAGAGTCCATTATAAAAGAATTTAAGAACCTAACTGACAAGGTTAGGGATAGGACAGACATGGGTATGGTCGTAGGAATTCTCCCTCGAATGCGTGCTAGTGACTATACTCTAAGTAAAGCCATTAGCATAAATAAAAGAGTTAAACGCATGTGTGATGAAAAAGGCCTAAAGTTTGTCGATTTTTGGCCTACATTCTACGGAAATGGGGAATACTTTGGTTCGGACGGGATACATTTTAACCAGAAGGGGAAAAAGAAGTATGGTGATTTACTGAACATTAATTTGTAATAATCTTTTTAAACTAGGACCCCCCAAACCAGCAATTGATCCTGCTCCCCAAACAGTTAAACCTACTCCCCCAGCAGTTAGTCTCCCCCAGCAGTTAGTCCCCCTCCCAGCAGTTAGCCCCCTCCAACAGCAGTTAGCCCCCCCCAACAGCAGTTAGTCCCCCTCCCAGCAGTTAGTCCCCTCCCCCAGTAGTTAGTTCAACTGCGTCGGGAAACGACTCAGGCCAGTTAGGAAAAACCACAACTTAAAATCACTCAAAACTGTGCTCTTCAATGCTAGGTCAATTAGAAACAAACTAATGGAATTTATAGCGCTTGTCAAAACTGAGAACTTTGATATCATCGGAATAACGGAATCCTGGATTCATTCTGAATCAAGGGATTTTGTAGGAGAATTTGAAATGGTAGGTTACAAAATGTTTCACAAAGATAGGAACGGAAGGGAAGGCGGCGGTGTACTTTTGTATGCTCGGGACTCCCTGCACCCGGTAAACAGTAATATCGTATCTGCTCATGAAATGTTGGGAATTGATCTAAACCTAAATAATAAAGTAGTGCAGCTACTTCTAGTATATAGACCACCTCACTACCCCTTGGATAAGGATATAAACTTGTATAACAAATTAAGCAGAATAGTGAATAATAAGATCAGTGTGATTTTTGGTGATTTTAATTGTGGTAATGTAAATTGGGAAAACAAAACAGCTGATGCTGAGGGCTCAAGACTGTTGGAATTTGCCGATGATAACTTATTAAGTCAATGGGTTGACGGGCCTACTAGGGGTAATAATAAACTAGACCTCATATTCACGAACGAAGATGACCTAGTCTCTAACCTGACTATTGGTGAAAATTTAAGTAACAGCGATCATAATTTGATTAGGTTTGACCTCAGGGTTCCAGTTAATACACGCGAAAAGACTCGTGAAAGACTGGATTTCTCGAGAGCAAATTTTGAAAGCTTCCGAAGTAGTTTAGACACACTTGAAGTTCTAATAAGTGAGGATGTCAATGTCACCTGGAGCTCATATAGGGATCAATTTAGAATATTACAGAACACTTTTATACCCACTAAAATGGTTTCCTTGTCAACAAAGTCACCGAAATGGTTTAACAACGAAATTAGGAGGGCTATTACGGGAAGAAATAGAGCCTACAAACTACTTAAGTCGCATTTCAACCACACTAATTCAGAAAACTATATAAACCTACGTAGGAGGGTTAAGTCCTTAATTAGATCAGCCAAACGTGATGAAGAAGCTAGAGTTGCCTCACTCTGTAAAGTTAACCCTAAAGAATTTTTTGCCCATGTTAATAGCAGAAAGCCAATTAAAAATTCTGTAGGCCCCTTAAAAGATAGAAATGGCGTACTGAAATTCGGTGATAAAGATATAGCTAATACGTTAAACGAGTTCTTCGTTACAGTCTTCACGGAGGAAGACACAATAGAAGTGCCAAGTCCTCGGATTACATATGATGGTGACATCCCGTAGAGACCATAAGTTTTACGAGAAATGAGGTACAGCAATTAATTGATAAGATGAACAAATACAAATCACCTGGTCCCGACTTATTTCTTCCAAGGGTATTAAAAGAGGTTAGCCACAATGTTGTTGACGACTTAGTAACCATATTCAAACAATCAATCGAGTTAGGGAAAGTTCCAACCGACTGGAAGTTAGCAAATGTAACACCAATCTTTAAAAAGGGTGATAGGGAAAATCCTTGTAATTATCGCCCGATCAGTTTAACATCAGTTGTCGGCAAACTGTTGGAATCCATCATTACAAAACGTATTGTGTATCACCTTGAATCTAACAATCTAATTTTTTATTCTCAACATGGATTTAGGCGACATAGATCCTGTCTGACAAACCTGTTAGAGTTTTTCCATAATATGCATACACTGTACGATGCAAGTAGGGCAATAGATATAGTGTATCTCGACTTTCAAAAAGCCTTTGACAAAGTCCCTCACGCTAGATTGATAGCTAAAGTCAAAGGACTAGGAATCACCGGGCTCGTTTCCAACTGGATTGAGGATTGGTTAAAAGATAGAAAGCAGAGAGTGGTAATAAATGGAGTGGCTTCGGAGTGGGCGCCCGTCACCAGTGGTGTCCCACAGGGTTCCGTTCTGGGTCCTTTACTTTTTATCATCTATATTAACGATATAGACGTCGGGCTTCTAAGTGCAATCTCCAAATTTGCAGACGATACGAAATTAGGAAGTAGTGTAGGTACTGAGGAGGGCGTAAGAACGCTTCAGAACGATCTTGACAGGTTGGGCGAATGGTCTGCTACTTGGCAGATGCCATTCAACTTGGACAAATGTAAGGTAATGCACATAGGTTATAAAAACCCGAAGACCGATTACTCTCTCTTGGGAAGGAACTTGACTGAGACCGATCTAGAGAAAGACTTAGGAGTCTATATCAGCAACGATCTGAAACCGTCGAAGCACTGTGCAGAAGTCGAAAAGAGGGCCTTAAAATTATTAGGTTATATTAAAAGACAGTTCCAGTTTCGGAACAAGGAGACTGTAATGTCTCTTTATAATTCTCTAGTCAGACCTCAACTGGAATACTGTGCGCAGTTTTGGTCTCCATCCCTCAGGAAGGACATAGAAAGGTTAGAAAGAGTACAAGCAAGGGCTACAAAATTGATCCCTTCAATGAGAATGCAAAGCTACCAACGGAGATTGGAGCGCCTAAATCTGTTTAGCTTAGAGACGAGGAGGTTGCGGGGTCAGCTTATTCAAGTCTTCAAGATGCTCAAAGGAATAGACAGGGTAGATTACAGAAACTTATTCTCACTTAATGCCAATCCGACAAGAAATAATGGGTTTAAACTGGAACTAAAGACATTTAGGACCTCTGTCTGCGGAAATTTCTTTTCCTATAAAATAGTTAATATCTGGAACCAACTTCCCTCAGAGGTTGTTTCCAGTCAAAGTGTAAATGTGTTTAAAAATAGGCTAGACAAAGTACTGAATACTCTCATAGTTTAAGATTAAAACATAAGAAAACTCTGCAGGAGTTCGCTTGCACGGTGTCTCTGTGAGCAAGCTAAATATAGAGCTATTTATATATTCTCCACTTTCCTGTAAAATTTCCTTGGCTACTTTTCCAGGGTCAAGGTATTTTCTTCAACCTTTTTCCGTACCTGCCTCTGGCAGGGAGCGGAGGGTGGGGAGAGAGCCTTCTACTTTTCTATCCAGTTTTCTACTACTGCTAGGATAGTTGAAAGATAAATAAACTTTTAATAACAGGAACCTCCCAGAGTGGACCGAAAGGTCTTTGAGGCTTCCCCTTGTCCTTGTAACTCTCTCTCTCTCTCTCTCTCTCTCTCTCTCTCTCTCTCTCTCTCTCTCTCTCTCTCTCTCTCCAACAGCAGGTAGTGACTCTCCTTCCACGTTGGAGGGGGCTCAGGCTCCTGCGGAGATTGTCCCCTCGTTAGTGAGGGGCTCTCAACTCCCGACAGCCCTGGCTGTTCGGGAAACGGGTCGTGCTAGGGGGCGGTCAGAATAGGGGAGGCTCCCTCCGTGCAATGCTTTTTAATGCTAGGTCGATCAGGAACAAGTTTGGCGAGCTACGGGCGCTCTTAGCATCAGAATACCAGGATATCGTTGCTATCACCGAGTCCTGGATTCATACTGATCGTAGGGACTACGTTGGGGAGTTCGAAATTCCCGGGTATAGAATGTTTCGCAAAGACCGCACCCGTGGGGATGGGGTTGGGGTACTAATTTACGTCAGAGACACGTTGAGTCCGGTTGACTGCCAGTTCCGGTCGGAACGGGAGCTGCTTGGCGTCGATCTGAACGTGGGAGGGACGAACTATAGGTTAATTTTGGTGTACAGACCTCCGCATCTCCTCCTCGAGGAGGATACAGCCCTGTACACCGAACTCAGTAGCCTGCTAGGGGATAGGGTGTGTGTAGTTTTAGGAGACTTCAACTGTCACAGCATAAAGTGGGAAAACAGGACTGCCGATGCTGAAGGGAGGAGGCTAGTTGACTTTGCTGATGAGAACTTCCTCACTCAGTGGGTCAACGAGCCTACACGAGGCGAAAGCGTTCTAGACTTAGTATTCACGACCGAAGACAACCTTGTCACTGGCCTCACCGTTGACGAATCATTGGGCGGGAGTGATCACGGTCTTATTAGGTTCCGTGTGTGCGTCCCTCGGGTGAAGCGTAGTAACTCGAGAGGCAGTAAGCTCGATCTCCGGCAGGCGAACTTTGTTAGCCCCAGGGATAGAGTAGGACAGATGGGGTTAGAGGTTGGCGGCGATGTTGAGGGAGTCTGGAGTGCATTCCGGGACGAGTTTATGGTGCTGCAGTCTGCTGCCATACCCTCAAAACCGGTCACCCCTGTTTCAACGCAGCCTAGGTGGTTCAACCGTGACATCGCTTCGGCTATCCGAAATAGGAAAGTAGCGTATAGGAGGGCGAAGGCCAATCGTTCCCACGACACGAGATCACAAGCGTATGTCCGCCTGTGTAGGGAAGTGAAGGCGAAGGTTAGGCTAGCGAAACGTAACGAAGAACTACGGGTGGCAAGCCTCTGCAAGGGGAACCCTAAGGAGTTCTTCAGTTATGTTAATAGTAGAAAGCCTATTAGAAGCGTCGTTCTGCGGACCTCCGACGCGGACATCGCTAATGTGCTTAATGAGTACTTTGCGGGAGTGTTCACCAGGGAGGATTTTCGTCATCCCCGAGCCAGGCGTGAGGCACGAAGGTGCTGGCCTGGATAGTGTTAGATGTACCGCGACAGTCGTTGCCGATAGAATAGACAAACTGAGCGCGTTTAAGGCTCCTGGGCCAGACCAGTTTCTCCCCAGAGTGTTGCGAGAAGTGCGACCAGGTGGCTCCCCACCTGGCTACAGTCTTCAACAAATCGTTGGAGATGGGCCAGGTGCCTGGTGACTGGAGGGAAGCCAACGTAACCCCTATCTTTAAGAAAGGGGATCACGAAAGTCCAGGGAACTATCGTCCCATTAGTCTCACTTCAGTTGTAGGTAAATTATTAGAAGGGATAATAGCTGATAGGATCGTTGACCATTTGGATTCCTACAAGCTGCTTGGGGACTCCCAACATGGGTTTAGACGGCATAGTTCGTGTCTCACCAACTTGCTCGAGTTTTTCCACGTCATGTTGAGTGAGTACGATAAGAGTAGGGCGATTGATATACTTTATCTCGACTTTCAGAAAGCCTTTGATAAAGTACCTCACCGCCGGCTAATGGCGAAAGTGCGCGCGCTGGGTATCGGTGGGGAAATAGGTAGGTGGATTGAAAACTGGCTGAGGAATAGGCGGCAGAGGGTTGTAATTAAAGGGGCTAGTTCGGGTTGGGCTTCGGTCACTAGTGGGGTTCCTCAGGGTTCCGTTTTGGGGCCACTGTTGTTTATCATTTACATAAATGATATCGACGGTGGCATCGTCAGTCGGATCGCCAAATTCGCTGATGACACCAAGCTTGGGGGCAATGTTGGGACGCCCGAAGCGATCGAGGAACTGCGTGCGGACCTAGGTAGGCTAGGAGAGTGGTCCGAAAAATGGCAAATGCCGTTTAACTTGGGTAAATGCAAAGTGATGCACATTGGCTACGCCAATCCCAAGTCGGACTACTCGATGTTGGGTAGTAATATCGAGGTGACTGATTTAGAAAAGGACTTGGGTGTGCTAATTAGCAGCGATCTTAAGTTTACGAAACAGTGTGTAGAGGTGGAAAAGAAAGCCCAGAAACTATTGGGTTATATCAGGAGGCAATTTCAGTTTCGGAACAAGGAGATTGTGCTCTCACTGTACAATTCCCTTGTTCGGCCGCACCTGGAGTGTGCTGTGCAGTTCTGGTCGCCCACCCTCAGGAAAGATATTGAAGGCTGGAGCGAGTGCAGGCGAGGGCCACAAAGTTAATCCCTTCCGTTAGGCATATGGGCTACAATCGACGGTTACGCGCCCTGAACTTGTTTTCGCTTGAAACTCGGAGGCTGCGCGGTCAACTGATCGAGGTTTTCAAGCTCTTACGCGGGTTCAACGATGTCGATTTTAGAAGTATGTTTAGTTTAAATGATAACCCAACTCGCAACAATGGTTGGAAGTTGGATTTGAAACGGTTTAGGACTAGTGTGTGTGGGAATTACTTTACGTATAGATCTGTGACACATGGAACAGGTTACCTTCGGAAGTTGTGAACAGTTCCTCTGTGGATCAGTTCAAGAAAAGGTTAGACGAAATCTTGCACACTATTTGAGTGTGTAAAGACATTTAGGACCTCAGTCTGCGGAAATTTCTTTTCCTATAAAATAGTTAATGTCTGGAACCAACTTCCCTCAGAGGTTGTTTCCAGTCAAAGTGTAAATGTGTTTAAAAATAGGCTAGACAAAGTACTGAATACTCTCATAGTTCAAGACTAAAACATAAGAAAACTCTGCAGGAGATCGCTTGCACGGTGTCTCTGTGAGCAAGCTAAATATAGAGCTATTTATATATTCTCCACTTTCCTGTAAAATTTCCTTGGCTACTTTTCCAGGGTGAAGGTATTTTCTTCAACCTTTTTCCGTACCTGCCTCTGGCAGGGAGAGAGCGGAGGGTGGGGAGAGAGCCTTCTACTTTTCTATCCAGTTTTCTACTACTGCTAGGATAGTTGAAAGAAAAATAAACTTTTACAAAATTTTCCCTGGCACCCGTTGCTATTGGTACCTCCTCGGTATGGGCCGCAAGGCCTTTTGAGGTACTTCTTTTCCTTGTAACTCTCTCTCTCTCTCTCTCTCTCTCTCTCTAAATATAGAGCTATTTATATATTCTCCACTTTCCTGTAAAATTTCCTTGGCTACTTTTCCAGGGTGAAGGTATTTTCTTCAACCTTTTTCCGTACCTGTCTCTGGCAGGGAGGGTGGGGAGAGAGCCTTCTACTTTTCTATCCAGTTTTCTACTACTGCTAGGTTAGTTGAAAGAAAAATAAACTTTTAATAACAGGAACCTCCCAGAGTGGACCGAAAGGTCTTTGAGGCTTCCTCTTGTCCTTGTAACTCTCTCTCTCTCTCTCTCTCTCTCTCTCTCTCTCTCTCTCTCTGGATCACCAGTCCCCGTTGTGCCCGAACCTAGATTTCTGGGCCTCCTCCTTCATTCCCACCTCTCCTGGATCCCCCACTTGAAGTCTCTGAAGGCTTCGTGCCTTCAGACTTGTACCCTTCTCAAGTTCCCTTCTCATTCTGACTGGGGTGCTGACCGCCATACTCTTTGGCGTCTCTACCACTCCCTGGTCCAAAGTAAGTTGGATTATGGCTGTCAGGCCTATTCCTCCGCTCTGCGCATGCTGAACCTGATTCGCTCCTTAGGTGTGCGCATCAGCACTGGCGCATTCCGATCTTCTCCAATCGTTAGCCTGTATGCAGAAAGTGGTCATCTCCCATTGGATGCCCATCGTACCTTGGAGGGTCTCAAATACCTTTTTCGTGTTCGGCAGTTCTCTCTCTCCGCCAGTCTTTCAATCCCTCTTCGGCCCTTCCACTGTGCCATGCTTTGACCGTCAGCCCCACTTGATCCGACCGTTTGGTCTCCGAATGGTCCCCGTCCTCTCTTCTTTGGGGATGGAGGTGCGAGTGCCTTTCTCTACCCCCTCCAACTATCCCCCAATTAACCATTTTTCCTCTACTTATCAGCTCCCTCCTTTCTACTGTACCAAAGTCCCAGTTCCATCCATCCACCCTTTGGCAACTATTCCTATCCCATTCCTCTTCCCATACTGACTCTATCCCAGTGTTCACTGACGGCTCTCGCTCTCCACTTGGAGTGTGCTGCGCGGCTTCCATCTTTACAGCGGAACTATCGGCTATTCTTTTGGCCCTTCGGTTCCTTTCTCGGCTCCCCTCTACATCGTTTATTATTTATTTTGACTCCCGTAGCGCTCTTGAGGCCCTGTCCTCTCTTGTCTCTCTGCACCCACTGGTGCGATAGATCCAGGACTGGCTGGTCCTTCTTTCATCAGGCTGTAAGGTAGTTGCCTTTTGTTGGATACCTTCCAACATTGGTGTTCCGGGCAACGAACGCGCGGACGCTATGGCGAGGGAGGTGTCCTCCCTGCCTTTCGACCCTATCACACCACTCCCGGCGTCGGACTTTACGAGGGTTTTTCGGTGGGAGGATGTGTCCTGGAATTCCTTGAGGACGTTGAAGCCCACGATTCGACGGTAGCCTTCCTCTTGTCAGCGTGACCGACGGTTAGAAACCGTTCTGATGCGCCTACACATCGATCATACTCGTCTCACGCATGGGCATCTTATGATGGGAGATGTTGCTCCCCTCCTGCCCATACAGCATTCCTCTCTGTTTCACATTTGCTTTTGATTTGTCCTGCCTTCGCCGTTGCTCGCTTCTAGTTCCTCCCTTTTTGCTCTTCAGGCTCCACTCTTACTATATTGTTGGGTGACTCTATGCCAGTACTAAAGGACACGCTTTTCTCTCTTCTCCGTCAAACTGGCCTTCTACTCTATATTTAATATGACTGGTGTAATTTCTTCCTCCATTTGCTGATCATGGTATCTTTACTTTTCTCCCACGATGTTTCTTTAACTCTTATTCCTTCAAATTCCCCTCCCCCCATCTCCTTGTGCTCTCTCTCTTTACTTTAGTTTTGGCGGGGTATTTCTGTCACGTAATGATTTTCTGCAAACCGGAAGGGAAAAAACAACATAAATAAGTATTTATTTCAATTTACATTAGGTACCTATTTCGCTTTGTTAAACTAATTACAAATGAGGAGTCCCGCGTCTTAAGGTACCTAAGCGCCAAAATTAAAATTCGCCAAAATTAAAATTCGCCAGAAATCGCCTCCAAAGTTCAGCAATCTTCTCGCAATAGTATCTCTGTTATTAATTGAGCTAGAACGTTCATTTTTGGCTAAATTAGAGTTCTAAGTATGCTAATGAAAATGTTGATGTTTTTGGAATAGATTTTCATATTTTATATATATTTTTTTTATTTTTTTATTTTCTTATTATGCCCAACTTTGGGTGAACTTTTGGCTGGCGATAGAGGTGAAAAAAATAGTTCGCTTCATTAGGTTTTCAACCATACTTCTAGTGTCGTGAGGTCATTATAATCCAAACCACGCGATAGAGGAAGGGTGAAAATAGTGATATCCATCAAAAATACGTTTTCGCGTGTGGTGAAGCTTAGGTGCCTTAAGACGCGAGATCCCTCAAATGCAAACACCTTTAAAAAGAAAGAAAACTATTAACATCAATTACATATTCATCTTTATTTGTCCTGAGTTTTCTGGTGAGATCTATGCCTTTTAGTCTCGAATGTACGCGCTGTTCCTTTTCTTTTATGTAATAATTCTGGAGTATCCCGTTTCAACATCTAGCAGTAATCAGCCATCATACTGATGTTCCACCTTCCCAGATATCTCTTCTCCATTTCTTTGATGTCTTGGTGAAACCAACCATTTATAGATAGTAGTTTTTAATCAAAATTTAATAAAAATTACTTACATGTGTAACATGAAATATGACATTTTGTGAAAAATCTGTACGTGATGGCGAAAAATGAATATTATTTTCCAAATCAGCGTGCAAAAATTACTATATAGGTGATAAAATATTTCGGACAACAAAACCATCGCAGGCCTGTGTAATTTAATGTATACCTACTTAATAAATAATGTCAGCACTTAATGAAGAGTAAATTGTTGAGTATTAATACGAAATAAATTTACAGCGGAGATGGGCTGGCCACCTACTTTGTGGTTGGCTGGGTTCAGCCGCCACGGTAGTTCGCCTCAACTCCCGTCAGTAAATAGGAGTTTCCGGATGTTTCCCGTTACCGAAGTATAGCGTGGAGTCACTTTATCAAAGACACACTATGCACTTACGGTTTCCAAAGATTACAATAATTAAAGGCCTTAGTTTGAACACAAGTTGAAAACGGGCAGTTGTTGTATAACTAACAAGAAATCGTTCAGGAACGCACGATAGTCGCATTAAAAATTTTCGTACTAAACGACACGAAGTCGTGCATGGACAGTGCTATCAAAGGATAGAATTGTACATTTCACTGCTTAAGGAGCCGTTCAAGAATTCTGTAACTATTTTTGCTAAAAACTGACTCTCCCACCCTACTGTAATGTGTTGGATGGGAGAAGTGTTACGTAACATCTTTATAGGAGGTGTCTGGTCTAGCGTTACAGAACGTTCCTAGGGGATCTGCGGTGTCAAGTTTTAGTGAAAATAGCGTTACATAATTTTTGAACAGCCCCTAAAAGTTTTCTGTACGTTTTTAGATATTCTTCTACTTTAGGTTTTCCGTTACAAAAGTGAACACAAATGTACTCGACGATGAGCATTAATTTTTTTTTTCTTATGCATGAAGGAGGGGACCAAGGGCGAGCATCCGCAAAACTGTCCGCATCCCCATAGGAAGAGGAGGAGAGCCATAATCAAGGTCCAGGGTTTCGAGATGCCTGGACACTGTTCTGAAAGATTGGAGGTTTGAAACGAATAAAGATGGATTGCGGAAGATTGTTCCAAAGTTCACCCGTTGAGTAGATGAGACTGAGAATACCGATTAACCCTTGCGTCAGAGAGTTAGGCAGGAAAGGAATGAGAATGTGTCGAAAGTCTGATACTGCATGCTTTCTGAAAAGGAGATATGCAATTAGATAGTTTAGAAGAGCAGTGTCCATTATAACCGTTATATTAGCGATAGTAAACAAAGAGTGAGGGACTGATGAGACGAAAAGCTTTTGATTCCACCCACTCGAGTAGAGTTGTGTGGATTGAGTCACCCCACACATGAGAAGCGTATTTCATACATGGGCGGACAAGACGCCTGTACGGAGATAGTGACTGAATGGTGGGGGGGAGAAACTGTGGAGCCGGTACAGCACATCTAAGGTCATATGATGGAGGAGACCTACAGCTTTACGTGGGATCCAAACTCTGGGTCGCTACATAATCTGAACACAGAGGACGGTCTCCCATCCAACTGTTACCTGGACCCAATGCTGCGTAACTTCGCTGATCAAGGGAAAGCAGTGTTACGATGTACATCTTTTAGAGAGAAAATGTGTGAGCTTTCCAAGAAAGGAAAAGAAATGCCAAAGATGTTAAAAGAGGAGGAAGGATTGAGTTGTGTTATTGAAGATAAGGGGATCGTTGTGCGGAAGATTGTGGCGAGTAGACAGATGAAAGAACTGAGTTTTTGAAGCATTGAAATCCACAAATTTTTCTCTGCTATAGTCAGAGACAGAAAGATCAGAGGTCGGGTCCATCTCAAGCGAAGCATGGCGTGAATGTTGAGAGGGACGCTTTGCGAAGCGGGTGAAGTAGTGAAGAGTGGAATCATCGGCATAGGAGTAGATACCATAGGACATGACATGACGTGCGACTTAGACCATTGATAAATAAGAGGAAGAGAGTGGGTAATAGAAGTTAGAACAGAGCTTTGAGGAACGTCATTATTAATAGCGGTAGGATAAAAACGGTGGTCATCTACAACCACGGTTATTGATCAGCCAGAAAAGAAATTGGCGATGAAGGCACAGATAGAAAGATAGGAACCGAAAGAGGGCAGTGTACAAATTAAGGATTTGTTCCAGCCTCTGTCAAAAGTTTCTGACATGGCTATCGCAATAGCAAAGGTTTTCTCCCGAAAGGCGAGTAACCAAGAGTCGGTGTTAGAAAATCTAGAAGAGGAGTGCCATTGTTATCCCAAAGCGATATGATGACTAAGCTAATTAACGTAATATTGCTTGTATATATTAAGTTGAGATATCTATAGCCGTCTCATAATTGTAAGGTTAGTGAAAAATTGTCATTTATTTTAGAGCCAACCTTTGGGGCTCTTGTGGCATCAATTTTGGATGTCGGCAACGTCCTTTCTACGCCTTTATTGAAAATGGCACTGACAGGGCGTGGTCTTATAGAGACCGCTCTTGTAATTCAGTTTGATAGTTTAAATACAGGTTTGGTGCACCCTGGAGTGGTACAGGTTGTGTTGTAGTCGCAACGTTTAGAAAGACCATAAATAGTACCCCTTCTTTTTTTATTTATGCTAACTGAGGCCTAAAGTAGGCCTGCATCGAGTCGACAACCCCGAGGTAGGACTGAATATTTATTTATATATATTTATTTTTACTAATAAAGGAATTGTGTATCTAGATGAACTTAATGTTGATGAAATCGCTGTAAAGGAGTGTACTGTAACAAAATTTCTTGTGTAATGCTAGACAAGAATTTCCAATGAAGTGATCATGTAAATTGTGTATCAAAAAAGATTTCAAGGAGTGTTGCTATAATGTTTAAATTTAGAAATGTAGTTCCAAAATAGGTTTTATTAATTCTGTATCATACTCTTGCTCTTCCTTATATAACATACTGCAGCTCTAAACAGTATCTTTGTCATCCAAAAACGAGTAATAAGATTACTATATGATACTGATTTCCTTGATCATTGTAGTGCATTATTTAAAAAGCTAAAATTACTGTACTCAATGATGTATGTTAGAAAATCTAGAAGAGGAAGAGCCATTGTTGTCCCAAGGCGATATGATGACTAAGCTGATTGATGCAGCATTGCTTGTATATATTAAGTTAAGGTGTGTATATTAGGGTTATGACTTTTTAATTTTTTGTCATAAATATTGTTTCCTGTATCATCAATCGATGAACATTTGCTTGAAAACAATAAAAAAGGGCCTAATTCCTCAGAATTAAAAAAAAATGTCACCCCGAAAGCAAATATAGTAAAGGGTGTCAGGAAATGATTGCCCCCCCCCTGTACAGAAGAAACTGAAAGGAATAGAAAAAAACAGACAAAACCACGCGAAAGAGCGTTTAATTTTGAATAATAAAACACTTGTTTTAATATCGGGTGTTGCCCCATTTGCAGCTCGACGGCCATTAATCGACGGGGGTATGATCCCAGAAGTGTCTCAAAGTGTCTCTGAATCGTTCAAAATAGATGATGCCATGGTTTTGTGGGGAAAAAAATGGTAAGAAATTAAAATCACAGGAATAGAATATAATGGTTTTTTATTCAGATTTTAACGCTCTTTCAAGTGGTCTCGCCGGTTTTTATCTATCTCTTCTAGTTTTTGCTCTACAGGGGGGGCAATAATTTCCTGACACCCTTTACTATATTTGCTTTCGGGGTGACATTTTTTTTAATTCTGAGAATTAGGCACTTTTTTATTGTTTTCAAGCAAATGTTCATCGATTGATGATACAGGAACAATATTTATGACAAAAAATTAAAAAGTCATAACCCTAGTGTATATATCCATCTCATAATTGCAAGTTAGTGAAAAATTCACTTAATTTAGAGCTAACATTTTTGGGCTCTTGTGGCATCATTTTTTTAGGGCACTGCGCGTCCTTCCTACTCGTTTGTTGAATGCGGCACTTACAGGGCGTGGTCTTACAGAGCTCTCTCTCGCAATTGTTTGGTTTAGATACAAGATTGCTGCAGCGTGCAATAGTGCAGGTTGTGTTGTTGCAAGGTTTAGAAAGAAGACCATAAATAGTGCCCCTTTTGTTTTTTATCTTAAATTCGTGCAACTGAGGTCTAAGGTAGGCCCACATTGAGTCAGCAACCCTGAGGGAGGACCTAATAGGACCTCCAAGTCTGTAAGTTTTTAGTCTAGCTTAACTTGGGCTGTAGGTTAAACTGGCCCTTCAGAACTTGGCCGTTCACGGTTCAGCTGGGATTCTGAACCCAATAAAATAAAAAATAAGGTAAGCAAAATAGCACATTTTATTTTTACAAGTGTAAGAACAAAATCATTAACTTACAATTGGTAAATAAATACTTTGTAACTCCTCAGGAAATCCACTCGTACATTTCAAATGTTCCGTGCGATGATTCTTCATTTCACGAAGGTCAAACTTCTCGCCCCTTCCTCTCTAGTTAGCCTGGTGAAGTAGAGAGTTTGTTTCTTGTACTCGCCATCTTACATAGCCAGGTACGCCCTGTTCATCTGGGATTGTTCTGAGCCAGGCATCTAATCTTCTTTTGAAGATGTCCACCGCAACACCACGTGTTCTTTAGTCCTTTGGGCAGCTCATTAAACAGTTTTGGTCCTCTCATAACAAAACTATTTTCTTTCAGGGTTAAGGGTGTTCCCTGTCTAGCCTTTAATTTGGGAACACAACACATTCTTTTCTACTTTCCACTGTTGTTTGAGGAGTTACACGGTTCAGAGTAAGATTAGGGGCTAGTTTCTCCATTATTTTCGAAGTGTAAATAATAGTGTATCTCTCTCCTTTCAGTATATATAGGTTTAATTTGTGTAACCTTTCCCAGTAATTTAGTTCTTTGCACATATTGATCTTGGCTGTGAAGCTTCTCTGAATCCCTTCTATCTGTCTAATGTCTTCTCTTTTATATGGGCATGTTAGGACGCGCAGTATTTCAATTTGGGTATGATCACTGTCTTCAGTAGACTGCAGTGGTTCCCAAACTGTGTTCCGCGGAGGCCTAACAAGGGTTCCGTGACACGTTTTCTAATCAGTCTAATTAAGGTCCGAATATTTATACATAATTTTACCTTGTGGCTTTTTGTTAAATAATATTTTACATGTTTATTCTGACTTGAAATGACACCATCGTGGATTTGGGATCACTAAATATTTTTCGCTATTGTTATTATTTTCTTTATTGGGTTCAAAATCCCAGCTTAGCCGTGAACGGCCAAGCTCTGAAGGGCCAGTTCAACCTACAGCCCAAGTTAAGCTAGATTAAAAACTTACGGACTTGGAGGTTGTGATAACGTGGGGTAGTGAGGTGACGTGTATGTATATATATGTATATAGTCTAAAAGTCACTAAAGAGTAAATATCACTAAATCTAAGCTGAATGGCAAGAGCAAGTCATAAACGAACCAACGCGGCTGTTCGTATAGCTTTGGTCTGGCCTAGACATGTTTTTTCCTATCTGACCTAATCTTTGGTGCTGAGTAAAATTAGGTGATGAATCTAAAGGTGACAAATCGGGTAGGAAGTTGTTCGTACTTAAGTATAGTTAGGGGTAATGTCTATAGCTTCTAAATTGGTAATGTAAGAGAGAGTTAGGTAGGCTGTTGTGGGACACAGGAATAAAACGGTAGGCTTCAAGGAATACCTAATTCAACGCACCGGTAAGTGCTTTTGATTGTTTGCTAGAACCTAAGTAACCTAACTGGGGTGTCTACCCCACGCTATCACAGGTAGACACCCCAGTTAGGTTACTTAGGTTCTAGCAAACAATCAAAAGCACTTACCGGTGCGTTGAATTAGGTATTCCTTGAAGCCTACCATTTTATTCCTGTGTCCCACAACAGCCTACCTAACTCTCTTTTACATTACCAATTTAGAAGCTATGACATTACCCCTAACTATACTTAAGTACGAACAACTTCCTACCCGATTTGTCACCTTAGAAACATCATCTAATTATACTCAGCACCAAAGATTAGGTCAGATAGGAAAAAACATGTCTAGGCCAGACCACAGCAATACGAACAGCCACGTTGGTTCGTTTATGACTTGCTCTTGCCATTCAGCTTAGATTTAGTGATATTTACCCTTTAGTGACTTTTAGACTATATACATCTATATACATACACGTCACCTCACTCCTCCCTACAAGTTTAGTCTGTCAGGGGGATGAGGGACCCTAGACGACCTGCGGAGCGGGGTTGATGTAGTAGGATTAGGTGCAACCTGTATAGGCGGGCAAGTTGAACCATTTTCCGGAGGATCAGTTCTCTCTTCCGGAAGACTCTGGTCCTTCTGCACTTCACGTTCCCATATCTGGTCCTGATGGCGTTTAATAGAACGACCATCTTCTAGTTGGCACTTGAAGGAAACAGGGCCCGTTCTCTCCTGCACAGTTGCAGGAACCCATTTGGTCCAGCCCCATAGTTGCGAATCATAACTGGATCATTAGGTTTCGCTTCTAGAACTCTCCCTCTTTTAGTGTCGTGGTACAACTTCTGTTTTTCCTGATGGCGTAAAACTCGTTGTTGTAACGTTTCGTTTGGACGTAACAATCGAAAACAACGAATTCCCCGGCCAATCAGAAGTTTAGAGGGAGACACCCCCGTCGTGGTGTGTGGTGTTATTCGATATTTAAACAAAAATTTATCCAACACCACTTGCATTTCCTCCCCACGAGAATGACGCAAGGCCGACTTGAAAGTACGGACCATGTTTTCCGCGAGACCGTTAGTAGACGGGTGGAAAACACTAGACCGGACATGTCTAATGCCATTTAGGTGGACGAAGGAACGAAATTCCTCACTGGTAAAACAAGTACCATTGTCGGAAACCAGGACTACGGGTAAACCCGATCGAGCGAAAACCGAACGGAGTAAGCGAATAGTAACACCCGAAGTCGTGGAAGTGGTTGGAAGAATTTCCACCCACTTAGAGTAGGCGTCCACAATGACGGAAATAAGTATTATTTATAGGACCTGCATAGTCAACATGGGTCCTATGCCACGGTATAGTAGGCCATTCCCAAGGATGAAGTGGACTTTTCCTTTGGAGATCTCTCTTCTCTAGGCAGCTTTGACAGGAACGAACCAATGATTCGAGTTCTCCATCTAAACCAGGCCACCAGAAATAAGCTCTCGCCAGCTCTTTCATTTTTGTTGCGCCCATGTGTTCAGCGTGAAGTTCCTTCACTAAATTCGACCTGCCTTTATTTGGAATAATCACTCTGTGGCCCCATAAGAGACAGCCATTTTGAATCGAGAGGCCAGACTGACGTTGATAAAAAGGCTGTAATTCACTCAACCTTAGTAGGCCAACCAACTGAGCAGAAATGGATGACCCTAGACAGAATAGGGTCTGATTTTGTCCACTGCTCTATTTGTACCGCAGATACTGGAGTGGATTCCAAAAACTCCACCAAGTGAACCCATTCTGTAGGTATAGGTACACAATCATTTGGATTTTCTAAGGGCAACCTACTTAGCGCATCAGCCGTACCTAGAAGTTTACCTGACCGATGTACTAAGTCAAATTTATAGGCTTGTAAAATCAGTGCCCATCGTTGAATCCTACCTGAGGCCATAACTGGAATATTTTTATTAGGTGAAAATAAACCTAAAAGAGGCTTATGGTCAGTAATTAGTTTAAATTCATGACCCCATAGATAGAAATGAATTTTTTTTACTGCAAATATTAAGGCTAATGCTTAACGTTCCACTTGTGCATATCGTCTTTCCGTCTCGGTTAGTGTTCTAGAAGCAAAACAGATAGGCCTATCTACACCATCAATGTGGTGAGATAACACTGCCCCAATTCCATAAGAACTGCTGTCTGCTGAAACTACGAAGGAAGTTTAGGATCATAATGCACTAGGAGAGTGGACTTTAGTAGTACGTCCTTTGAAGCCTCAAATGCCTCCTTTTGAGTTTTCTCCCATCTTCACTGTTCCCCAGATCGTAATAGCTTATTTAGGGGTTCAAGGAAAGTCGATGCATTAGGCAAAAATTTCCTATAAAAGTTTAGGAGACCTAAATAAGCTTGTAACTGTGTGATGTTTTGTGGAGGTGGTGCCTTTTCTATTGCTTCTAGTTTATCCACCGTTGGATGAATGCCCGAGGCATCTATGCGGAACCCTAAATATGAAACCTCATCAGTGACCCATGAACACTTTTCTCTCTTTAGCTTAAGTCCAGCATCCCGGAGTCTTCAGAACCGTGGTTAATCTAGTTAGGTGTTCTTTTTTAGTCGAACCTGAAATGAGGACATCATCTAGAAAGCAAAGTACCCCTGGAATGTGACCTAGAACTTGGTCCATTGTCCTCTGAAAAATACCCGGAGCCGATGCTATTCCATAGCATAGCCTATTGTACTTATATAGGCCTCGGTGCGTATTTATGATAGTTAATTCTTTAGAGTTTTCATCTAAACTTAGTTGAGCATAGGCTTGGGACATATCGAGTTTTGTGAAATATTTACCCCCAGCAAGAGAGCTAAATAATTCATCAGGCTTGGGTATAGGATAGCAATCTAGAAGGACGGCTCTATTTGCTGTTAAACGGTAATCCCCACATAACCGCAAGGACTTGTCCTGTTTTAGTACAGGAACTACCACTGTCAGCCCACTTAGCGTGTGTGACTGGTTCAATAATTTTATCTTTTAGCAGCCTGTCAACTTCTAAATCTACCTTCTCCCGCAGTGCATGCGCAATTGAACGAGCCTTACAAAATTTCGGAGTTACATTAGGATCTACTTCTATGCAGACCTGATGGCCTTTTAGGTTGCCTACTTCAGGCCCAAAAACAGAAGAAAACTCCTTACAATGAGTCTCTGTCGATGATATGAGAGTGTATGCACATCTGCCTGACCCCTTGGCAAGATTTTGTCAATTGGCATTTTCAAAGCATCAATCCAATCACGGCCTAGTAGAGTAGGCCCTTGCTCATCCACCACTAAAAGGGTTAAGGGATGAGACAAAGTTTTCTGGTTGAGTGTAACTGTGACGTATGCTTCTCCACAAATAGGTATTTGTATGTCCCCGTACTTCAAAATCGTTTTAGATGCATGTAGTTTAGGTGTGTTTTTGAAAATCTTATCAAAAACTACCTTGGACATGACCGTCCGGGCAGCACCCGTATCCAATTCTAGAGGAACTGTAATTCCATTTAGGCCTACCTCTACAATATATGGGCCTGTATTTTTCCCACTTTGCTGCTCATAAAATAGGTACTCCCAGTGGCGGTCCTAGCTTACATGACGCCCTGGGCGAACCTCATCTTCAGCGCCCCCCCCCCCCTGTTCGCCAACACACACACATTCGAATCCCCCAAAATAAAGGACAGACATAACTCTTTCACAAAACAAAATAACTTTTTATTGGACTAATTGTTGGAACTTCAGAACCAAAACAAAGACTCAAATTTCTGAATTTTACAAATCCTTCATCACGTAAATAGAATAACTCACTTAAGAGAATGTAATTATGATACTATGAACAGGAAAAATACAAATTAAATTGCACAACTGCCATAAATAAACTAGAGAATCAAATTTCTAAATTGTACAAATGCTCTATCACATAAATAGAATAAGACACTTAAGAGAGGGTAATTATTATGCTACACTTTGAACAAGAAACAAAATAAATTGCACCACAGCACAACTGCCATCTAAAGCCTGACTCTTCTTACCTTCCTTGATGCAAAGTCATGAATTAAATCATCATATGAAATCTGCTCAGCAATTGTATGATTTATACTGATGATGGCCAGACCGGTAAGGCGTTCCTGTGACATAGTTGACCTCAGGTAGGATTTGATGAGCTTCAGCTTTGAAAAGCTCCTCTCTGCTTCAGCAACAGTGACTGGAAGAGTAAGACCAATTCTGAGAGCAGTCCACAAATTTGGATATATTTCAGAGAGCTCCCTTTCATGGATAAATGTCAGCAGTTCAAGCAAGGATATGGTCTTTGATGGCAAGTCAGGCAAGTTCTTCAGCTCCTGTGCAAGCTCTCTGCCATCCAAGTCAGATTGTCCCTTAAAGTGTAGTGTAGTACTAAGGTTCACACATTGTTCTGTCAGCTCCTCAAATGTGAGATTTTGGAAATGTGTCAGCACTCCAAACTTCTCTCCCACAATTTCCAACGTGGAAAATCTTTCCTGAATGGCTGATGTTGCAGCATCAACCACTGCATTGAAAAATGTCACCTCCAGCTTCTTCAAAGCATCAATCAAGGGCTCATCAGATGCTTCATAATATACATTTCACTATTTAACCAAACCCAGAAAAATAACATTACATATGTTAAAGTATGGGCCTTTATTCCCAATAATATTAATCTGGAAGCATTTTGCATTGTTTAGGTCTTATGGGAAGGTTTATGGAAAATGCAATAGATGGTTTTTTATTAATAAAAATATATTTATTGATCTTTTATTATTTATTTTATTTTATTTTTTATTTTTATTTATTTCTTTATTTATTTATTCTTATTTTTATTTTTTTTGCAGGCGCTCATGCCGCCCCTCCACAAATGCCGCCCTGTGCGGCTGCCCATATTGCCCATATGAGGAACCGCCACTGCCCATATTGCCCATATGAGGAACCGCCACTGATTCCCTCTCTTCAAATTTTTCCTTCTACACATATACCACCCAGTATTGCCTGGCTTGCTGAATCTCCTTACTGTTCAGAATTCCTTCCCTTCTTGTTTCTCCTTTAATATTGTTAGTAAATCTATATACCCATTAGGGTGTGTCAATTTTGTCAACTTTTTTCAAATCAATTTTGGTAGTGAAAATACAGTATAGTGTCTTTTCATGTCAAAACTTAAAATTGGCCAACCAAAATTAAATAAAATAACCCTTACCTACATCAATTTTACCTTAAAGTTTCAGAAATTGACTCTTACTAAATAATAGGACATAAATTGATTAACTATTCATCTGTCAAAGAATTATCCCACTGATCGCATATGGAATGTTTTCAAGGTCATATAGTTGTACAATGTACAAGTCACAACATGAATAGAACTGTCCCTCACTTTCAGTCCTCAGTTGCCTCTTAGATATTATAGGTGGTTTGCTGTTATTGCTCTTGTACCTACTTCATAGTTATTCTACTAGACGAATACTACAGTTTAACTGTAAGTATGGATTATTGATTATTACAATTATTTATTATTATCATATTCTTCTGTCTAATTATGTTGTAATCCCATGAAATATTTTTTTATTGAATTTTAGAACATCGAATGACTAAACTTTGAAACATCGTAATTGATATAAAATACTTAAATGTTTTTCTTTCTTTTCAGATATTCCTAAGATGCCAAAATTGAAGACAAGAGGTCAGTCGTCATGCCACTTGAGCCTGTTAGTCGGTACAGGCAAGGAGCTTCCCGTATCAGAACTACCAACAGTGCGAGACATGCTGAGACTAGGGTTACTCCTTCGTGAACAAAATACAAAGGATAGAAGGAACTACACAGAGAAAGAGCTCATAAGGGACATGATTCCCCCTCTTCTGCATCAGTGGAAAAAAGCTAATGTGTTATTCAAACCACCTGTACTCAATCAGTATAGAACTATTGAGCTAAAATTAAAGCTGTGGCACAAAGCAGTTGAGACATCACTTGGTAAAGGAAAACTAGCAAAGAAAAATAAATTTCTGCACACACTTGATACTCTTCTTGACATTTTTAACTGCCAGTGTCCCATAGAGTTGTGTTCTGAAGCCAATTGTTCTCCCTCATGCAGAAGAGAACCTCACCCTCACATTGATTGTCGCTGTCCTCGTGAGAAGAAGATCCCTGTTTTGGAGCTGGCTTTCATAAAGGCGCAGAGAACAAAGGCAGGAGGCCAAGGAAGTATGCAGATTGGTTCGGCAGATTATTCAGAAACCAAAAAACAGATTGTTATTGCTAAGAAAAAAGAGAAAATCCGAGAGAGGGAAGAAAAAGAAGAGTGAAGAAGCCACCCAAAGAGATGAAGAGCTCTATCAAGAGGTTTCTCACTTCTTTGAAAGCTCTTCAGATGAACAGAAAGAAGCAGCATCAGATGATAGCTCCAACCTTCGCCGAAGAGAATGAAATACAACACTAAAAACATCTCAAACATTGCCCTTGCCAGTATTCGCCACCATACGGGGGTACGAGAGACTGCAGAGATTGCCACTGCCGCTTGGATAGATGCAGGCCTCATCAGCCGAGAGGATGCATCCTTAGTGATAGATCATAATAAGATAAGAAGAGCACAAGAAAAAATAATGAAGGAAATATCTGATCAGCATGAAAAAGATTTGAGGGAGGAAGGTCTCTCTTGCCTTTTGTTTGATGGAAGAAGAGATGACACAAAAGTTCTCCTAGAGGTAGAGGGAATGGACAGAAAGTTTCCCGGTCTCATCAAAGAAGAACACTACTCTGTGTTCCGAACCTGGTGGCCGCTATTTGTTTCACTTTGTTCCTGAAGCAGAAGTAGAAGGCAAGAAACATGCAGAGGCAATTGCTGATCAAATAATATGTTGGCTTCAAGAAAGAAGACTTGACAGTTCACTGCAGGCCGTTGGTGGAGACTCAACTGCGGTGAACACTGGATGGCAGGGCGGTGTTATGACGCATTTAGAGAAAAAACTTGGAAGAAGGCTTGTTTGGATTGTATGTGATTTGCACACAGGGGAACTACCTCTTCGTCGTCTCATCCAGGAACTTGATGGTCCTACAAAGAGCAACAACAAGTGGTCAGGCCCCCTTGGCAACATGCTAGATGAAGCAACGGAATTAGAAATAAATACAAAATTTCCAAAGGTCGAAGTAGGCCCTCCCCTTCCAGTGTTGTCTGAAGAAGTTATCAAAGACCTCAGCACGGATCAATCTTACGCTTATCGTATTGTTCAAGCAATCAGATCAGGAGAGTTGCCTCAAAATCTGGCTCTCTTGGAGATTGGACCCGTAAGTCACAGTCGTTGGTTAACTACAGCGATTCGTTTCTGCAGGATTTGGGTTTCCAAACATGCACTGAAGGGCAAAATGCTACAGAATTTGATGTTGATTGTTGAATTTATTATTGGGTTTTATCTTCCTCACTGGTTCAATGTAAAACTTAATCCAATGTGGATGGAGGGGCCCAACCACATCTTGTTTCAATTACAGCTACTGAGAACCCAAAGGAAAGTAGTGGTGGACATCGTGTTACCTGTGGTGAGAAGGTCCGCTTGGTATGCTAGGCCAGAGGCAGTTTTGCAAGCAATACTCTGCAGCCAATGTACCAAAGAGCGAACTGAGGCTGTGGAAATCATTCTAAAGCTTAGAGGAACATCACTAGATGATGACCAGCTGGGAGACTGCTCTGTTCAGACAAGGAAGGTACCTCCGATAAACGTCAATGCCACGAAATTGTCAGAATTAGTTAACTTGAGTTCGGAAGTTTTGGAGCCACCACTGACAACATGTATAACAAACAAAGATTTAACACAACTTAAAGAGGCCCCAATGCAAGTGCCAAAGTGGCCTTCTCACACTCAGAGTGTGGAGAGATGTGTGAAAATGGTCACAGAAGCAGCTAGTCAAGTTTACAGTCACGAGAGGCGAGAAGGCTACATCAAAGCGCAAGTAGCAAGCCGAATGCTGATGTCAAGGAACCGCAGCAAAAAGGACATGACTGCATTGGTTACTTTCAAAAAAGACTGAATGATATCTTATTGCCACTTTAAATGTTGATAGGATGTTTGCGCACATTTGTTATTTTGTTACGAATTTACGAAAAATGGAATTTTTGAATTAAAATTGATGTAGGTAGGAGTTATTTTTTATTGTTTTTGAAGCAAGGATATTATTTTGTATGCCAAATGATTACATTAAATTGCTACCAAATCACATGATTTTCAATTTAGTCATTTCACCCCCAAAATTGACACACCCTAATACCCATGCTGTCACTCTTAACAACCTTTTCAGACTGCTAATGTCCTCAAGCCTCAATATGGGGTCTGCTGCATAACTTGACAACTGTTCACAGTGCATTTTCTCATTCACTCACCCATTCTTCTTCAGCCTGGCATTCTCCTACAATAGGCTGATTAGAAGGCCAGTTTTCACTTCCAAGTTTTAGCCACTCTGGCCCATTCCACCACAAACTTGACTGTGCAAGATCTTTCACTGAAATTCCTCGTGTTGGTAAATCAGCTGGGTTTTGGGTGCCTGGACAATGCTTCCATTGCTTGGGATCTGTGTGTGCTTGAATTTCCTCCACCCTATTGGCAACAAATGGTTTCCATTTCCTTGCCTGGCTTCTTAACCAGTGCCAAACTATAGTGGAGTCTGTCCAATAATAGCTTGGAATTTCATAGAGGGCCAAAGACTTTTGCACTGTAACTGCAAGCCGACTAGCAATAACTGCACCCATCAATTCCAACCTTGGAATAGAAAGCCTTTTCAAAGGTGCTACTCTGCTCTTTGCAGCAACCAACCTGCAACTTACTTCCTCTTTGAATGTGCCTCTTATATAAATACAAGTTGCATAGGCTTCCTCACTTGCATCACAAAAGATGTGCAGCTCCAAATTGTCTGGACTATTGTTCAACTCTCCAAAGTACCATCTTGGGATTTCAATGTCTCCAAGATGTGCCAATTCTTTGAACCAATATTTCCACCTTACCACCATATGATCAGTAACTCTTGGTCCCAACCAAGTCCAATTTCCCAGAGGCTCTGAAACCAAATTTTTTACTTTATCACAAATGGAGCCAGGAATCCAAGAGGATCAAAGACCTTTGAAGCCAAACTAAGAGCTGTACGTTTTGTCCACCTTGTCTCATTCTCAGCCAGCTCTACTAAAGATTTCCCATTGAAGGTAAACAAATCCTCTCCTTGCTGCCAAACAATGCCTAGCACCTTTGTGTCTATTGCCCACAACTCCTTAATACCAGAATCCTCAATACTTTCTGCTGCATCAGGTACTACACAGGACTGACTCATAAACTGTTGTAACTGAGAATGATTGGTCTGCCATTTTCTAAGCTCCATGCCAGCCTCCCTCATTATAGCTCTAGCCTCCATGAATATCTGTTTAGCCATTTCTGTATTATCCACGGAACACAGCAAATCATCAACATAAAAATTTTTCCTTATGTGTTCAGTAGTATTAGGATAGACTTCAGAATATTTCTTAAAATGGAAAATGGTACTGCATAGTAGACTGTCAACAGAAATGGACTAGAGCTGAGGCCAAATAACACTGACTTCATTCTATATGCTTGAACCTTAGGTTCATTTTCCAACAAGTCTTTCGTATCCACCCACGGATACCTTACTGCATCTCTGTCCTCTGGTTTTAACTTTATCTGCAAAAAGGCTTGCTTCACATCTGCAGTCAATGCTACTCTACCAAACCTGAATCTCAGTAACAAGGAAAATAAATCTGCATTTAAATTTGGCCCAGCATCCAAACAGTCGTTCAAGGACACACCACCTTTGTCCTTGGCTGAGCCGTCAAAAACTACCCTCAGTTTGGTGGTAGTTTTGTCTCGCCGTACCACTGCATGGTGTGGCAGATAATGTGCCTCCTGGCTCACCAGCTCACCTTGCACCCTTTCAGCATAGCCCTCCCTTACATAGCTTAGGATGGCCTCATTGTATTCAATTAACAACAACTCATTTTTTCTTAGCCTGTACAATGAAGTCTCCAACCTCCTATTAGCTAGCTGAAGGTTTGAACTGGGTTTGAAAAAGGGATTGGGTTTAGAGATGGTTGCTATGAAGTTGGACTCCCTTGGAAGGATTCTTGCAAATTGCTCTAAAACATCACTGTTCACTGGACTCGCCTGCTTCTCCTGTTTGTCCTTTATGCCAATACATTCAAGTTCCCAAAAGGCTTTCAAATGCCTTTCCAAACTATGGCTGTTCTCCTCAATCTTAAAAAAAGAGCTTTAACCTCCATTTCATTACAATAGCTACCATGTAGCATCCAGCCTAGCTTACTTTCAATAGCTACTGGACCTCGAGATGTGCGGACAATATTACCAGTGATGAAGTCCCAATAATAGTCAGCTCCAATCAAAATACTAATATCTTCTGTTCCTTCAAACTTATTATTGCCCAAATTAATTCCTTTAACTCGCAATTCTTGGACACATGCCATATCTAAACAAGTAGTGACTGGAGCACAAAGTTCCTCAATCTCTACAGCTTGGATCTTGATAGTGGGACCTTGTGGTAACAACCCCTTAACCAGAACTTCTACCTTCTTAATTTTGGCTCAGTTTTGAACGGAACCCCCAAACCCAGAAATTCTTAAATTTTCCATTCTTTACCACTATCAAACAACACTCTTACAGTAGCTTCTCCATCATTCCCAATTAATAATGTTGCAGCTGTTTGCAATAATCCCCCTTTACTTTTACTCCCTTTCATAGCAGTGGCATGTGCCACTGATGTCTCTACTTCAGGGGTAGGCCTACTAGGAGTGTTTTCACACAATAATGGCTGATGCCGGCCATGGCAGTTTTTGCACTTAGTTACCCTGTCCTTTCTCTTCTCAACAGGTAAAGCCTCAGCCACCTCACATTTATATGACTTGTAGTTGCCTTCGCAAAATATGCATTCCTTGATTCCCTTTAATTTATTCTCAGAGGATGCATGTAGAGCTGACACTGTACCTGGGCTATTCCTTTTTGTAGAAACTTTGGTGCTGTGCATGCCTTTGTCCCCTTGTTTAACATCCCACTGTGCAAACTCAATTCCCTCTCGTCCTGCTAATTATGTGCTTAAAAGACTTAACATCTGCTGAAGTGGGATGTACACATGTTCTGTAGTGTCCCCTACTTAATTCAAGCAAAATTGAGCTAGGCAATTTAGACTCCAGTATAGTGACCAGCATTATACCATACCTTTCCATTCCTACACCCAAGTTGTCTAGGGACCTAGTTCTAACTTCAAATTCATCATATAACTGCCGTAACGTTTTGACACTATTGGGATTATTAACAGGAGGTATAGCTAAAAGTTCGCGGAGGTGGCTTTTAATTAAGATCTCTGGCTTACCAAACCGTTTCTTTAATATATCCCAAGCCACATTATAATTAGCCTCTGTTAATGCTAATCGGCTAATCCTGCTTTTGTCTTTGCTGCCTCCCCTTCCAAGAGAGACTGCAAATAAATAAACTTCTCCACCGCACTTAACACTTGACTAGAATGAACTGCTGATTGAAAACTGTCTGCCCATCCTTGCCATTCCTGAATACTCCCAAAAAATGTTTTGAGTACAAGCTTCGGTAATTGAACTGCAGATCTGTTAACCTTAACTTCACAAACACTATTTGTTGAGGGGTGTGTTTCATTATTAGACCTGGTCTCTAACTGTACTGAACTGCTAAACTCTTTTGCTCTGTGGCATACTTTAATTATGACATCAATAATCTCTTCAAATTAAATTATGTTATTTTCTATTTCATCCTCTTCTATAAGAGCCTCAATTTTAACATTTACTTCGCTTAGAGCAACCTTTTTAGTTTCTAATATGGAAAGCTGTGCAGTGTGCAGTCACTAAGCTTAAATCCTCTTGCTCTATGGCAGAATCTATAGTGGCAATGACCTTTGTAGTTAGACCTTTGTAGGCACTTCTTTTTTTAAACTTGTTCAATTCAGCTGCACTCATCTTCAATGCAAACAACAATTGTGCTCAATGCCAAATAAGCTGAATTGGCAAAAATACTTAAGCAAACTGATCAAACTCAAATTTTGCTTTTACCAAATAAACTGAATTGCTTGGTTCGGCTACTGACCAACCACCAGTATGGAATACCAAATTTTCCACCCAAGTAACTGGTGCACTGAAGTCTGCAACCTTCACCTACGAATAATAAACCAAAATTAACCAAACCGGTGAAAATGTAGGCCCAAAACAACGACAGACGAGTGGCCAAGTTTCGCAATTGGGCGACCAAACTTACCAGTATGGAATACCAAATTTTCCACCCAAGTAACTGGTGCACTGAAGTCTGCAACCTTCACCTACGAATAATAAACCAAAATTAACCAAACCGGTGAAAATGTAGGCCCAAAACAACGACAGACGAGTGGCCAAGTTTCGCAATTGGGCGACCAAACTTTCTACCCTGGTACCTTAACTCAATTATGATCAACCCGTTTAGACCTAACTTGGGCTACAATTTGCACAATCAGAACTTTGCCGAAAAATAGTCACTGACTCAGTCTTGGGCTAGAATCTGGTTTCGAAGGACCATGTTATTTTTTTTATTTTATTGGGTTCAGAATCCCAGCTGAGCCGTGAACGAACCTACAGCCCAAGTTGAGCTAGTCTAAAAATTTACTGACTTGGAGGTCCTATTAGGTCCTACCTCAGGGTTGCTGACTCGATGTGGGCCTACCTTAGGTCTCAGTTGCATAAAATTAAGATAAAAAAAACAAAAGGGGCACTATTTATGTTCTTCTTTCTAAACCTTGCAACAACACCACAACCTGCACCATTGCACGATGCAACAATCTCGTATCTAAACAACCAAACTGAATTGCAAGAGAGCTCTCTATAAGACCACACCCTGTAAGTGCTACATTCAACAAACGAGTAGGCAGGACGCGCAGCGCCCCAAAAAATAGTGCCACAAGAGTGCCCAAACAATGATGCCAGATGAGCCCAAAAATGCTAGCTCTAAATTAAGTGAATTTTTCACTAATCTTATAATTATGAGATGATATATATATATATATATATATATATATATATATATATATATATATATATATATGCACACACCTTAACTTAATATATACAAGCAATGCTGCATCAATTAGCTTAGTCATAGGCTGACCATATTTCCTTGAGACAAAAACGGGACATTGGGATGGCAAAAAAGGGACGGGGTTATGTAATATTCTGTATTCATGAAAAAGTAAGTACATAAACCGGGACAAAATTGACATTTTTATTAAAACGACGGGACGGCCAGGAAATATAAAACAAACGGTACTGTCCCGTTCAAAACGGTACGTATGGTCAGCCTACTTAGTCATCATATCGCCTTGGGACAACAATGCTCTTCCTCTTCTGGATTTTCTAACAACACTAACTCTTATATCCGGAGTATAGGTAGCACCACAATTAACATTATTGTTCTTGTGTACAGAATTGAATAACTCACTGTAGTGTTCCTTCCATAATTTGACTATATTCTCAGTCCCAGTTATATTTTCAATATTAGCAGGGAAGAGACATTGCACAATTATTCATTGTTTTTAATTCCCAAAAGTTTTTTGGATTCTTACTGGTATGGAAAAAATAGGTCCTGCTCCAACCAGATTAGCCTAAACACAACCTAGGCTACGTTGGAGATGGAAAACCTAGGCCAAAGATGAACTAGCCTAACTATTTGTCCATAAACAGGACTTCCATACACTTTTGTTAAACAATTACAGCTGAAATGTCAGCTTATTTAACCTAAATTTAATAACCGAAGGGAAATTTATGAACTTCTTACCTTGAAACTGTTATAAATTTTATCTCTTGACACCAGTAAAACATTTTTATTCCGGCTTTTTCCGTCGCTGTTGTTATGCTTATTCAGCTTCTCGCCCTGTTATTCTGCTTATCCCGATCTTTTTCTTCTTCTTCTTAAAACCGTGTTGCTATTTCTAGCCATGGGATCTTTTTTCTTTTCATCCCATATTTGTTTTTTCGTTGGTGTTTATTTAATTTTTCTCAGCAAGAGTTCATGTTCTCCTTCTGAGTTATTTTTTATTATTATTATTTATTTTAATGTCAATATGGCTTATCCAAGATTAGGTGGGTCTTCCATTTCGGTACTCCCAAATTTTCCATACATTGGGGCCAGCCAGAAAGGAAAAATTGCATGTGAAACCCAATTTTTTCTTTAATATTTTTAACCCATCTTAGATTACCTATATTTTATGTTTTATTTGTTATTCCATTTTTGTTTTTCCACTCACTTTTTAATATAAAAAGTGTAGCATTTTATAAAGTCCTCACCCTTTTCAAAATGAAAGGGTGTTGCATTTTAGTTTATTTTCCATAGGAAATATTACAATACTCCAGCCCTTATCTTTTGTTGTAACATCTGCCTAGCTCGTAGAGCAGTTGAACGTTGTGGTCTACTATTTGTGGTATAGGTTATTGTAGTAGTAGGACTAGTTACATCATTTATTGAACAGGTTAGGTTTGGTATAGTTTGGGTCAAATTTTGATCATCATCAGAATCTATTATAGATTCATCATCTTGATCATTTTTGTTAACAGTAGTTGGTCCTACTTCTAGGGGGTATAAGAGTGATACATCTCTTATAGTTTCACCTGAAGCAGTTTTAAGTTTTACAACCCTGGTTAATCCATCTTCCCCAGTTTTTAGTTCTAAAACTCTACCTAATGGCCAACACTGTCTTGGTGTATTTTGTCTAATTAGAACTACATCTCCTACCCTAATTTTATTAACCCAGTCTTTGTTTTGTATATATTTATGTCTTTCTCTCAACCCAACAAGGTATTCATCACTCCATTGCTTTTTAAATTTTGTTTTTATATTTGTTATTTGTGATAATCTATTTTGCAAATCATGATTATTATCACTCCAAGGTGGATCATCCAAGGAGATATTGTAATCAGGTAGAAGGTTAATGACTTCTCCCTTAATCAAATGATTTGGGGTGAGAGGCTCTACATCATTAATATTATCCCCTACATAAGTAAGAGGTCTGTTATTGACAACATTCTCAATTTCACTAATGAGAGTGAGAAGTTCAAAGAATTCAATTTGTTTTTTACCTATTGATTTCTTTAGGCAATTCTTTATTGTTTGGATATTCCTTTCCCAGATTGCTCCATACCATGGTGATGCAACAGGGATGTATTTCCATTTTATTTTGTTATTTTGTAGATATGTTATGGTATGTGAATTTTGTAATATGTCATTTATTTGGTTTTCACCAGCCTTGAAATAGGTTGCATTATCTGTCCAAACAATTTTGGGTACAGAATGCTTAGCACAAAATCTTCTAAAGCTATAGACAAATGATTCTGCGGAGAGATCACTCACTACGTCTAAGCTGACTGCTCTAGAAGATGAACATGTGTAAAGTATGATGTACATTTTTTGTTCTGTTGTTCCCAGACCAACAGTCAAACTTCCTGTATAGTCTATGCCAACTGTTTCAAAAGGCCTATTAAAGGTGACTCTCTCTGTTGGCAAATCAGGAGGATTGGTCTTCCTGAAAGATCTGGAATGAATCCTTTTGCAGGTGACACAGTTATTCAAAACTGTCTTTACAGTCATTCTGCCTTTGGGTATCCAATACAACTTTCTAATGGCATTTAATGTTTGTGGAACGCCCATGTGATAAAGTTCATTGTGTTTCTCTCTAATAATTAGGGTTGTAATGTGATGGAACCTAGGAAGAAGAAGGGGTTGTTTACTGTTATATGTGATTTGTGATTTGTTTAATCTACCCTTACATCTTAATAAGCCATCTTTGTCAATGTAAAGATTCAAGTTTATTACCACAGAGGGTACTTTGTTCCTTTGTTTACCAATTGTTAAAAAATCTATTTCATTTTTGTATTCTGTTTGTTGTATGTGGTTAATCCAATATTTGGTAGCTAGACTTGTATACATTTCATTATCATTATTTCTTTGTTTATTTATTTTCTTTAAACAGTTGTGAATGAATCTGAGACAGTAAGATGTTACCCTTACAAGTTTGCCAAAGTCAGAATAACTGTTATAATCTAATAGTGGCTCAACTTTATTTGTGGTTATCATGTTAAGTTTTACATTAATTTGTTCTGCTGGCCACATTGTTTCATCCTGAATGAATTCAGGTCCATGAAACCAATTTTTGTTGGATTTTAGTAATTTACAGGATAATCCTCTTGTGAGAAAGTCTGCAGGATTTTGTTTTGTTGGAATGTATCTGAAGGTTATGTCCAAATTTTGTCTAGCTTCTTTAATGTCTCTTAATCTGTTACGGACAAAGATGTTTTTTGAGTTTAACTCATCAGAGTTGATCCATGCCAAGCAGATTTGACTGTCAAGCCAAATATATGTAGTTGTGATGTTTACATCATAATAGACTTCATGGAGAAATACTGTTATTTTTACAGCTAGATAACCCGCAAGTAGTTCAAGCTGAGGAATAGTTTTCTTTTGTTTTAAGGGTGTTACTTTCCCCTTGGCATAGATCAAATGGCTGCCATCCTCACCTACAAGGTAAGCGCAACAGCCATACACCTTTTCACTGGCATCACCAAATACATGCAAGGTTTGAGGTGTATCTCTGTGTCCACAAACTCTGGGAATATTTATGTTTTGTAATTTATTGAGATCTTTAGCTAACCTTTTCCAGCTATCTTGTTGTTTATTGGTTATAGGATCATCCCAGTCTACTTTCTGTTTCCAAAATTCTTGTAAAAGAACCCTGGATCTGATAGTAGAAGGAAGGAGTAAACCCATAGGATCAAATATTTTTGAACTTTCGGATAAGATCTTTCTTTTTGTGTTAGCTGTTGTATCTAAGGTGTAGCCTTTTGTGCAGAGTGAATCATGAACTTTAGAATCTGAGTTCAAATCCCAGATCATGCCTAATGTTTTCACCCTGTTTGTTGGTTCTGTTAATCCTTTGTCTTCTGATTTTATTTTTTGATTTAGTCTCTCATTATTTGTGATCCACTCTCTTAATTCAAAATTACCTTCTTTCATTATTTTATCTGCTTTTATGTAAACTTCATTTAATTCTGACTCTGTTTTGGTTGATCCTACAAGGTTATCTACATAGAAGTGATCTTTCAAGAACTGAACAGTTAAATCATTTTCATCATACAAATTTAAGTGATGTTTGATGGTTAAAGCCAGTAAACTAGGACTTGCATTTGCTCCAAACAAAACCACATTAAATTTAAATGTTTTAAACCCTTTATTTAAGTCATATGGATCATTAAACCACAAGAATCTTAGTTGATCTTTGTCATAGTTATTTTTCAGATGAATTCTCAAAAAAGCTTTGCTTATATCACTTTGAACTGCATAGTCATCTAATCTAAATCTTAGAAGGATTTTTACAAGGTCTGAAATAAGATTAGGCCCCTCTATGAGACAGTCATTCAAGCTATGCTTATTGCCATCTTTAAGACTACAGTTATACACAACTCTAAGTTTTGTTGTGGGTGCATCCTTTCTATAGACTCCTGTGTGAGTAAGATAATGGCAGTTGTCTTTTTTAAAGGGGTGATCTTTAACTTCTTCAATGAAGCCTTTTTCTAACTGGTCCTTGAAAACATCATCATACATTTTAATTCTCTTGTCATTTTTTAATCTTTCATCAAATTATAGAGATGACCTTTAGCTACCTTTAGATTATCATTTAATTTTGGACTATTGATCTTCCAAGGTAGTTCAATTGAATAATGGCCATTTTCATACATGATGGTGTTTTCAAAATTTTCAGCCATTAATTGATTTTCATCTGTATGATCACCATCTTGCACCCCCACTGACTCTAATAGCCAGAGCTGTTGTACACCTTTATCTAATTCTTCAGTTGTTAATGATTTATTTAATATTTCAGTATTTATGTCATTATTTGAGTTGTGTAAGACCTTGTCATAATAGGGCAAGTTTGTTAGTCATATATTTTTATTTTTCATTGTTATTTTATATTTATCTATGTGTCCCAGTGGAGCTATACCCCAGTGAGTATCTAGAGCAATCCCATCTCCTATTCTGACTATGCCCTTCTGAATTAAGTGAATATAATCAGCTCCAATTAACATTTGAACATTATCTATTATATCATCATTTAAATTTCTATCTGCAATTTTATATTGCTTTTTAAGTTGTATTACTTCTTTTAAATTTGGTATTTTAAATTTTTGTTGACCAACTTGTTCAATGACTACTACTTCTATGTTTGTTGTTTTATTCTCTGTGGGTATATCCAGATCTAAATTGACTGTATTATATTTTTCTTTCTGTTCATTTTCTTTGACAAATGATGTTATACACAATTCTTGTTCATTTTTATGAGTTTGTAGGCCTAATTGATTAACTAATGATTGATCTACAAATGTTTGTTGGGAACAAGAATCTATTAGACATCTTATAGGAGTTGTCCCACCTTCTTTATTTTTTAAATCCAAGGTTATTGTAGGTAGGAGTACACTAGAATTTTTATTGACATTATTTATTGATATATGTCCATTAAATGTTTTTTCATTTTTCTTTAGGTTTTGTTTATTTGAATTTTTAAATGAATCACAAAGACAAGAGACATGATTTAAACTTCCACAATTAACACATTTGAATCTTATTTTTGTTTTGCAGTCTTTGTTAGTATGTCCTGCACCTGTGCATTTAGTACAAAGGTTTAACTGAGAACACCTATTTATCCGGGATTCTAAGTCTACATATTTAGTACATCGTGTGCTATAGTGATCATCAGCCGAACAAAATTTACACTTACGTACAAATTCTGTCGTAACATTAAAATTTCGTAGTGTAGGAGTTAGACCTATCACTTTTTGTTCTGATTTGTCTTTTTGTTGTGGTTGTGGTTTTGTTTGTATTTTCTTTGTTTGTGAATCAATCTTTGTTTGTGAATCAATCTTTGAAGATTTGTACATTGACAAAACATTTGGAAATTCATTCCTTATTTCATCAAGGGTAGGGTATGTATTTCCCGTTATTCTTTGGAAAATATCCCTAATTTGGGTAGGTAAACAATCAAATATTATGGCTTGGATAAACCATGCTGATTTCTCTAGATCTATATCATTATTTTGTAGATGACCTAACATGCATTCAATTTCACAATAGAAATTGTACAGATCCTGATGGTTATCCTTGGCTGGTTTTATATTTTTTAATTTTATTGCTAAATCATTTACTATTTCTTTTTTATTTAGGAAATTTCTTTCTAGTAATTTGAGAGCTATTTTATATGAACTGCCAATTGCCGGTAAGGCATCAACCAGTTTTAGGGCTGGGCCCTTTAAATAATTAAGGAGATAACTGAATTTGTCAACATCAGATATATAATCTTTGTTGCCAATTAAACTATCAAATTTTTCTAGAAAAGACTGAAATTTTGTTCGATCACCCTCAAATATTGGTACTTGTAATGTTGGTAACTTGGCTTTTAGTTGTTTATTGTCATCATTAGAAATGGATACATTTCTGAAGGCCTCAATCAAACTTTGATTTGTAGCCTCTAAATTATTTGGTAGATTATCTAAAGCAGCATATAATTCATTTATGTGAGAATCTATTTCAAAAATATTCTGTTCTTGTTCACACAAAAGTGCTGTATATCTCTCTTCACCAACATTTAACGCATCAGTTTCTGTAACAATTTCCTCATCTATAATTATTATTTCCTGTTTAATTCTATTTAAACCACCCAAAATAGTATCATAATCCCTTTTATTTGGATTTTCTTTGCTATTAAAGGTAGTTAAAAGCCTGGTAATGACTCCCTTCCTTGCTGATCTCTTCCTTTTTAATGATTTAATCTTTGCCTCAATTGCTTCACATTCAGCCATATTTTTTATTTTATTTTTCCAAAATTAAGTCCCCAAAATCCTAAAACCCTTTCAACTCTATAAATAAGCTTTATTTTGGTTAAATAGGCTAGGCTTCTGATTACCCTTATTCTAGAATTTTACCACATTTATGACCAAATGATAAGTTTTGAAGCATTTGAATTATTTCTTATTTTTATTTTTAGTTAGGGCTTCGTAATTTATTATTATTTATATGTAGTATTTGAAAAAGCCAAACATGGAATAAATTCTGTTCAGATGTCAAAATGTTTGATAAGGCGTAATTTTATTATTTTTTTATTTTATTTTTTTATTTTATTCAAGGTTAAGGTTTTCACAGCAAATAACCCTTCCCCACACGGGCCACCATTTATATGGAAAAAATAGGTCCTGCTCCAACCAGATAGCCTAAACACAACCTAGGCTACGTTGAGATGGAAGACCTAGGCCAAAGATGAACTAGCCTAACTATTTGTCCATAAACAGGACTTCCATACTCTTTTGTTAAACAATTACAGCTGAAATGTCAGCTTATTTAACCTAAATTTAATAACCGAAGGGAAATTTATGAACTTCTTACCTTGAAACTGTTATGAATTTTATCTCTTGACACCACTAAAACATTTTTATTCCGGCTTTTTCCGTCGCTGTTGTTATGCTTAATCAGCTTATGCTTATCCAGCTTCTCGCCCTGTTATTCTGCTTATCCCGATCTTTTTCTTCTTCTTAAAACCGTGTTGCTATTTCTAGCCATGGGATCTTTTTTCTTTTCATCCCATATTTGTTTTTTCGTTGGTGTTTATTTAATTTTTCTCAGCAAGAGTTCATGTTCTCCTTCTGAGTTATTTTTTATTATTATTATTTATTTTAATGTCAATATGGCTTATCCAAGATTAGGTGGGTCTTCCATTTCGGTACTCCCAAATTTTCCATACTGGCTAGCTTTCTAGCCAGAGCATCGCTGCTTAACTCATGATTTTCTATATACCTTAATGCATACTTGAACCTGGCATTAACCCTCTGTTTTTGTTGCAATACAGGGGTGCCAGGCAGGTCTACATGTGTAATAACTTGGGATTAGTGACCCCGCTAAGTTACTAGGTTTCTAAACAACAACAAAGGCACTTACCGGTGCGTTGAATTAGATATTCTTTAGGGCCTACCATAGATTTATAGAATTCCTGCGTCCCACAAAGCAGTCTACCTAAACTCTCTAACTTTACTAATTTAGAAGCTATAGACATTACCCCTAACTATTATTATTTATTGATAACCTTCTACCCCGTCTGTCACCTTAGAAACATCACCAAATTAAACTTAGCACCAACGATTTAGTCAGATATGAAAAACCATGCTCTAGTCCAGCCAAAACAAACGAACAGCCCGCGTTGCTCCGTTTATCCCTTTTGTTGCCATTCAGCTTTCTTTTAGTGATTTTAGACTATATACATATATACACACACACACACACACACACACACACACACGCAGGGCCGTTTCTAGCCATTAGGGGGCACTAAGCAGTATACCCATTTGAGGCCCCACCCCTCCATCCACCAAATCACGCCTTACTACATCACCTCAGCACACACACAAAAAATGGCTGTTAATAAAAAACAATTATGAAAATTTTAATGAAACATTTATGTCCAAAACAACAAATATGTACTTTCAGAAGACAAACAGAGAAAATACTCTGTGAAATTTCTGAAAATTAGTTTATACATTATTTAGAATAAATGACAGAACTATGTATAAAAAAATAATGCAATTATCAACTACCAAACAATTACTAACTCTACGATACAATCGTGTAATAGCTAACAGTTATACAGAACAGTTTGTATCTTCAAAATTTTTGCCTCCTAGATTTTTTCTGGGCGAAATCATCAATAACATCATCATATGAAATCTCCCTGCCAACGTCCTGGTCAGACCCGGATCTAGGGGTGGGCTATGTGGGCTGCAGCCACGGGCCCCGCATTTAAGGGGGGCCTCCAAATTTGGAGAAGTTTTCCCCAATGTCTTAAATGCATACAGAATGTACTTGTCATTGATGGTGACCAATTGTACCGGCGGACGGAGTTTTTCTAAGTTAAAGCGACTGAAATGTTGCACACGTTCAACAATGAAGCAAAAGCGATTACAGTCACTGGCAATTCTCTGTGTTGAACATGCTCTGGCCAAAGAAGTCGATTTTCGAAATATTATTAATGAATTTGCACAAAAAAAGGCTCGTCGGTTCAATCGGTTGCCAGCTCATAATCAGTAGGTAGGTGTGTATAAAATTATTAATTCAGGAAAATATAATATGTAAAATAAAGTAAAATATTTGTAAAGTAATATGTTTGTTCTGAAAACTAAATAAATAAAGTAAAGTAATATGTTTGTTCTGAAAACCTTTAATTTTCCTCGTAAACAAAGCTTATAATCCTTATATAATAAAAATTGTAGCCAAGGGGGCCCCCAAACAAAAAATTAGCCACGGGCCCCCATTCTTCTAGATCCGGGCCTGGTCGATGCTTATGATGCCAAGGCCACTGAGGCGATCCTGCCCCATTGATGATCTGAGGTAGTTCTTGATTAGCTTCATCTTAGAGAAGCTCCTCTCGGCTGGCAAAACAAGTACCATTGTCGGAAACCAGGACTACGGATAAACCCTATCGAGCGAAAACCGAACGTAGTAAGCGAATAGTAACACCCGAAGTCGTGGAAGTGGTTGGAAAAATTTCCACCCACTTAGAGTAGGCGTCCACAATGACTAGGAAATAAGTATTATTTATAGGACCTGCATAGTCAACATGGATCCTATGCCACGGTATAGTAGGCCATTCCCAAGGATGAAGTGGACTTTTCCTTTGGAGATCTCTGTTCTCTAGGCAGCTTTGACAGAAACGAACCAATGATTCGAGTTCTCCATCTAAACCAGGCCACCAGAAATAAGCTCTCGCCAGCTCTTTCATTTTTGTTGCACCCGTGTGTTCAGCCTGGAGTTCCTTCACTAAATTCGACCCCGATAAGAGATAGCCATTTTGAATGGAAAGGCCAGACTGACGTTGATAAAAAGGCTGTAATTCACTCTCAATCTTAGTAGGCCAACCAACTGAGCAGAAATGGATGACCCTAAACAGAATAGGGTCTGATTTTGTCCACTGCTCTATTTGTACCGCAGATACTGGAGTGGATTCCAAAAACTCCACCAAGTGAACCCATTCTGTAGGTATAGGTACACAATCATTTTGGTTTTCTAAGGGCAACATACTTAGCGCATCAGCCGTACCTAGAAGTTTACCTGACCGACGTACTAAGTCAAATTTATAGGCTTGTAGAATCAGTGCCCATCGTTGAATCCTACCTGAGGCCATAACTGGAATATTTTTATTAGGTGAAAATAAACCTAAAAGAGGCTTATGGTCAGTAATCAATTTAAATTCATGGCCCCATAGATAGAAATGAAATTTTTTTACTGCAAATACTAAGGCTAATGCTTCACGTTCCACTTGTGCATATCGTCTTTCAGTCTCAGTTAGTGTTCTAGAAGCAAAACAGATAGGCCTATCTACACCATCAATGTGGTGAGATAACACTGCCCCAATTCCATAAGAACTGCTGTCTGCTGAAACTACGAGGAAGTTTAGGATCATAATGCACTAGGAGAGTGGACTTTAGTAGATCGTCCTTGGAAGCCTTAAATGCTTCCTTTTGAGTTTTCTCCCATCTCCACTGTTCCCCAGATCGTAATAGCTTATTTAGGGGTTCAAGGAAAGTCGACGTATTAGGAAAAAATTTCCTATAAAAGTTTAGGAGACCTAAATAAGCTTGTAACTGCGTGATGTTTTGTGGAGGTGGTGCATTTTTTATTGCTTCTAATTTATCTACCGTTGGATGAATGCCTGAGGCCTCGTTAGTGACCCATGAACACTTTTCTCTCTTTAGCTTAAGTCCGGCATCCCAGAGTCTTTTTAGAACCGTGGTTAATCTAGTTAGGTGTTCTTTTTTAGACGAACCTGAAATGAGGACATCATCTAGAAAGCAAAGTACCCCTGGAATGTGACCTAGAACTTGGTCCATTGTCCTCTGAAAAATACCCGGAGCTGATGCTATTCCATAGCATAGCCTATTTTACTTATACAGGCCTCGGTGCGTATTTATGATAGTTCTTTAGAGTTTTCATCTAAACTTAGTTGAGCATAGGCTTGGGACATATCAAGTTTTGCGAAATATTTACCCCCAGCAAGAGAGCTAAATAATTCATCAGGCTTGGGTATAGGATAGCAATCTAGAAGGACGGCTCTATTTGCTGTTAAACGGTAATCCTCACAACCGCAGGGACTTGTCCGGTTTTAGTACAGGAACTACTGGGGCAGCCCACTTACCGTGTGTGACTGGTTCGATAATTTTATCTTTTAGCAGCCTGTCAATTTCTAAATCTACTTTCTCCCGCAGTGCATGCGCAATTGAACGAGCCTTACAAAATTTCGGAGTTACAGTAGGATCTACTTCTATACAGACCTGATGGCCTTTTAGGTTGCCTACTTCAGGCCCAAAAACAGAAGAAAACTCCCTTAACAATGAGTCTATGTCAGACGGATATGAGTGTGTATGCACATCTGCCTGACCTTTTGGCAAGATTTTGTCAATCGGCATTTTCAAAGCATCAATCCAATCACGACCTAGTAGAGTAGGCCCTTGCTCACCCACCACTAAAAGGGTTAAGGGATGAGACAAAGTTTTCTGGTTGAGTGTAACTGTGACGGATGCTTCTCCACAAATAGGTATTTGTATGTCCCCATATTTCTTTAATATAGTTTTAGATGCATGTTGTGAAAAAACTATATAGGGGTATGGGTTGATTGCCTGATACCCTCATCCGTTGGAAATTTCCAGCAGATTTCAGTGGAGAGTTAAACGACAAAAGCCCTATGTTTTTTCGTTAGAGTGTTATGTATATGTAGGTCTTTAAAGGACCTCTTTATATTTAATTGTTTACGGTAATTTTAGCGTCGGGATTTTAGATGCCTATATGTGAACGAGAAGAAATTGTCCCACCTTATTTTTGCTGGGCCTTAGTTTGCTTCGATGTTGGGCGTCACGATCTTTTTCGGTGTAGGGCCGCCACGATGGAGCTACGCGATGAGTTAACTTGATGTAATTAATATAGGCAGTCACAATATAAACACTTGAAGGTATAGGCCTATCCTTATTTTATGTATTAAGTTTATTATAAGGAATTCACTCAGAACTTTAGGGAAGACAAAAGCACATCTTCCCTGTTTAAAGCGTTCGCTGTACATTAAACAGCTCCGAGAGCCGTTCCTTTTCGCGTTATATTTTCATTATTTGCTGATCTGGCAAAGTTTTGTTTGGTCTACTTCTCTCTTGAAGACTAAACAATAAATTGAGTTTTCTTGTTGCTATGCGAGGCTCGATGTCTACATATCGGTTCTTTGTACGTATGGCAATTATTTCATTCCCAATAGGCTATGTCGCCAATCCCGAGGCAATTTTGTATAGATATTTAATTCAATTAATTAATAATTTATATTTAATTATGAAATAAAGGTACCACATATGATACCATGTTGTGAGCGCGTATAGTTTTTCCATACATGTAGTTTAGGTGTATTTTTGAAAGTTTTGTCAAAAACTGTTTTGGACATGACAGTTCGGGCAGCACCTGTATCTAGTTCTAGAGGAACTGTAATTCCATTTAGGCCTACCTCTACAATATATGGGCCTGTATTATTCCCACTTTGCTGCTCATAAAATAGGTACTCCACTCCAATGTTCGAAGTATTTCCCCTTTGAGGATTTACACTAGAAATGTTAAAATTAGAATTTTCACCCTTCGTTTTCTTTGAAAAACACACTTTAGCTATGTGACCTATTTTACTCCAGTTTCGGCAAACTGCTTCTTTAAAAGGGCAGTCCTTCTTCCAGTGGTGTTTTCCACACCCCGTACATGACTTGGAAGGCTTAGCAGAATTAGTAGGCTTAGTCGTATTTGCCTGTCTAGTAGGCTTAGTCGTATTTGCCTGTCTAGTAGGCTCATTAGGTCTGCCAGGCCTAGAAGATTTAAAGCTATTTACGTGTTAGAGCTTTTGGAAATCACAGTAGTAAAGCCCAACATCTTTAGCAACTGCTTCTCTAGCCGTAGCTATTTCTACAGCCTGACAAAGTTAGGTCCTGTATGGCTAATAGGGCTCTCTGGGTAGACTCCTCTTTGAGACCCATTACAAACCTATCTCTTAGCATTTCGTCTAATTTGTCCCCAAATTTACACGTCCATAACTAAACCAAACGTTTTAGGGCCTATTATAGTTAAAAAGGTAGGTACTTTCTTAGCATCAGGAATGGAATTTGCCTCGAAAAACAACCTCACCCTAGTGGCATAAGCTTCGAAGCAGTGTTGCCAACATTATCTCCTGAGAGTAAGGCTAGATTAGAAGAAAATATAGGCTATAAAGGCTATAACCCTAATAAAAATAGGCTAAACATTTTACTTACATTATGACAAAAGTGTGTCAACATCATTTAAATCCTCATCGGAATCATGTTCTGTTTCGTCAGCATTCTCGTAAGTTAATTTGGTCCCTATGTTTTGAATTATGTTTTGAGGTAAACTGTATGAGTAACGAGACTTCAGCTCTTCTAATTCCAGCTCGAATGCTAAGTATTGCATTTAAAAGGTATCTTTATTAATTAAAACAGTCTGAATAGGCCTAAACGATTTACGTGAGGAAGATATATCGGAATGTTTTTTTGATGCAGCATGTTGCTTTATATCAAAACATTTCGCACGAATGGAAACTTTGCAATACGCACAATATGCTTTGGTTGAATCACCTGGAAGTTCTCTTATCCAATCCTTGCACAAATCATCTTTAAGCCATTCATTCCTAAATCGCTGTTGGTAGGCTGGCTTCGACATGTTTAATGGGCTATTACTTAATTAACTTACAGTTTAGAAAACAAAGTTGGAAAACAACCACAAAGATGATAAAACTCTTATCGACAATTCAAAACTATGACGGGGAACTAATGATAAATATATGTGAATTTATAATAACAATTTACACTATACAATACACATTCACGTACAAGAAGAACTAACGACGACTGAAACCACTTCTATCAAATCAGTACAAGATGACAGTCTTCCGACGTAATTGTACGTATTTTGACACTCTACAACGTGAAAAAACATTTTAGTACGCTCGCAATTTGATATGAAAAGAGGCTAGATTAAGGCTACATTAGAACAAAAAGTTGCCAGATTTAAGGCCATAGGCTATTAAGTAAAATAAAAGGCTAGCCGAAGCTAAAATAGGCTAAATCTAGCCTGAAAAAGGCCAAGTTGGCAACACTGCTTCGAAGTCCTCCCCAGAGTCTTCGTAGGGACTTATATGGCCAATCACCGACATGCTAGAGCAAAACCGAATTAGGCCAAATAACGTGAAGTAGGTTAGATTTGGTTTAAATTTGATCTAGTTACTCCCCAGTTAGGGCTGAATAGTGAATTATATTAGAGTTAGGGCTGAGTAGGAATTAGTTTTAGAGTTAGGCCGGCGGGACCTACGCTATAGTACGGTAGCTTACCCACACAAACAAACCAAATCGGACGACCCACTAGGCTACATCCAATTTTCCAAACAACCACTTGAACCCAATAAGCCAAATTAAATCCAATGAGCCAAATTTAATCCAATGAACAAAATTTAATCAAATGAGCCAAATTAAATCCAATGAGCTTAATCGAATCCCATGAGCTTAATTGAATCCCATCCTCGTCGCCAAATGTGATAGCGTTGGGTAGACACCCCAGTTAGGTTACTTAGGTTCTAGCAAACAATCAAAAGCACTTACTGGTGGGTTGAATTAGATATTCCTTTGGGAGCCTACCATCAGATTCCTGTGTCCCACAAACAGCCTACCTAACTCTCTCTTACATTACCAATTTAGAAGCTATAGACATTACCCCTAACTATACTTAAGTATGGACAACTTCCTACCCCATTTGTCACCTTAGAAACACCACCTAATTACACTCAGCACCAACGATTAGGTCAGATAGGAAAAAACATCTCTAGGCTAGCCCAAAACAATACGAACAGCCGCGTTGGTTCGTTTATGCCTTGCTGTTGCCATTCAGCTTAGCTTTAGTGATATTTCCCCTTTAGTGACTTTTAGACTATATACATATATATACACACACACGTCACCTCAGTAATATTTAGCTTGTTTTATTTCTGCAGCAATGGCATCCAAGATCTTCCCATTAATGGACCCAATGAGCTCATTTTGAATGACTATATTGGCCACTTTCGACTCTGCTGATGTGTTGTTTCATCACTGGATCAAATTTGGCAAGCAGCTCAACCTCCTTCAAGAAGTTGCCATTGTCTCGATTGTACAATGTAGAGGAAGACCCCCTGAAAGCAAGGTTTCTCTCTGCCAGTGATTGGAATATACTTACAAGACGTGTGAAAACATCTCGCCAGCGTCTTAGCTCTACCTCCATTAATGACATTTCAGTTTGGTCAATGGTCCTCCCAGTTTTTAGCTGCAGTTCCAGATCCTTCCATGTTGCCATGTTATCTGCATGTTCTGAACTATTTTCATGGCCTTTCAGAAGCGAACCAACGTTTATCTAGTCTGAAAATCCATCCGTAATTAGTTTGTACGACTTCCTCGAAAACAATTTGCAGCAGAAGCAATAAAGAGCATCATTCATTCTAGAGTACATCAACCAGCTTCGCTTTATTTTTCCCCCATTAATTAATGTTTAGGGAATGTGAAATCTGGACTGATTTGAAATGGTCCTCGAGGCACCAGATCTGTCTTCAAGGCATCTGACAGGACAACTGGCCAGTCATACGGATCAAGCGGTGGGGCAGATCTTGGTTCTTGTTGCTCAGTAGAAATGCCTGTGTGTGGTGTTTGAAGCTGAAGATGGGCCACTTGTTGGTTCATCAGGCTCTACTTCTACTGGTGTTTGAGGTTGCATAGAAGATGGTCCTGCTGTTGGCTCATGATGCTCATCAGGCTTTGCTGAGGATGGCTTTTCCAAATATTTCAGTAGTGCTCCTGAGAAGAACATAACATTACATATTCTGTTAATTTTTGCTAAAATACTCTTTCTTATCTTGTTTGATAATTATAATTGATCTGTGTGAACAGAATTTGAGGTGATGTGATCCATTAAATTTCACATTTCGAAATATAAATATTATAGAGACTAGCTTACTCTACACGATTCCTGAGCACTTGCCTAACTTGATGGTCTACCTAACCTAGTTGCCTGAACTGTAATCATAAGAATATACAAGTGGCACATCTCACCTGTGCTGCTGGAAAGCTTCTCCTCCTCTATTTTCTTCTTTTTCCATTTTTCAGCTCCTGATGGATAATGAATGTCGTTTCATTTTCCAAGATGCACGAAGTCACATCTAGTTAACCACAACTAATCTGCTAAATAATAATAATCATGATAATCATGATAATAATAATAATTGTTATAATTGTAACGTTAATCAAATACATTCAAATAATCAGACCATTTAGGTTTTAACCAACAAAATTCACATTATCTGAAAAAGATGAGAAAAGAATTAATAAACTTGAAAACATAACGAAAATAATCTTCGGTCTTAGTGTTACAAAATCTCTTAGTAATTAGTAAATTAGCGAAATAATGTTTTACAATACTAGAAAAATTAAGCATTTAGGAAAGTATAAGCATATAGTAAGAATAAAGTTAAATAATAATAGAAATAAGATCTCACAATAGTTATTTACACATAACGACCAAAACGTTTCGTTTGTCTCCGTTTTATCACATTTGTCTCATACAAAAACTTTAATTAATACGAGAATAACAACAACTTCAGCTATATTCCTATTTTTGCCCACTGAGCTATGACCTGGGAGCCTGTCTAGGGGCCCCCTAGTAGCAGCGGGGCCCTAAGCGGCCGCTTAGTCTGCTTATGCAGACACGTCACCTCAACATGTATAATTTTTTCTCCTAAAGATATTTAAGTCTAGGCTAGCATTATGGAGAGGAAACAATTTGTTCATACAGGTCTTTAAATTCCAAAATGTGTGTGTGAATTCTACAGTTTACATTCTGACAAGGTAGAACATCATTTGGGATAATATTTTACTTTGCAATACATCAGACTTATTACATTACTGTTGTTTGTCCTCATCATCAACTTTGGAACAGTCTAACTTCGCTTTACCTGTATCATTTATCTGTGATAGCATTGGAATACCACTTCTGTACCACATCGGCTGCTGGAAGTTGTAGACAACAACGATGGTTGGACAAGATATTTTATATATGAACACAACAAATTTAATCTCTCTCAAATACAATGGTAATTATAAATGTAACACCTTTGCAAAATTGTCAAATATCATCGTTTAAATGCCTCGGTTTATTGATATGAATCACTGTAATACAGGGTGTCCCAGAAGTCTTGGAGTGGTTTTATTTGGCTATAATTTTTTCCAGATTAATTAATTAATTTTTATTTTCAATTAATGTACCCTTGGTGCGATCAATGAAAATGGAATCCTGGACAGTGCAACAGAGTGGCTATTGTGGAACTTTATTTGACAAATAATTCTTCCATCGTTGCCGCTCAGAGCTTTTCGATTAAAATTCCACACACGTTCTGCTCCTTCTGATCGAGCTATTCGACAGTACGTCGCTAAATTTCGTATGGGAAAGGGTCGGAGACGAACCATGGACTGGGCGTCCTTGGATAAGCCGAAGTCCAACTCTGGTTGAGATGGTTCGTGAAAGCGTTGAGGAAATCCACATCAGTCCGACGATGCAGCCAGGAATTAAACATTTCAAGAAGTTCCTTACATCATCGAATTTTAAGAGAGGATATCAATCTTTACCCGTACAAAATTCAAATTGCTCAAGAAATTAAACCACAAGATCATCAGAGTCGGATAACATAAGCTAATGCGATTTTGGATTTACGCAATGAAAATGAAGATTTTCACCAGATATTAAATTTGTAATTAAAATCACAATAAGTATATTTTCAAGTGTTACAAACCTTTTTTATTTGATCCCCAAACAAAAAAGTTAGCCAAATAAAACCTCTTCAAGACCTCTGGGACACCCTTTAGTTTTATTTTCTGTAATTCTCTTCTTTGAGGTGAGAAACCACCAAAAGTCACAGCTGCAGTGTTTCAACACTTAAGTTGAACCATGGAACTTATTAATACAAAACAATTATATGCATTTATGATGATGCTTCAATACAAAACATTCTTCGTTTCTAAATAATATTTCTTTCAGTGACTGTTTATTACTATATCAGTGTTGCTGATCTAGAAATAGCTCCGGATATAACAATATCATACCAGTAGTATCCATTCAACTGTTGTCCATTTGCCAATTGGAAGATATTTTAAGTAGTGACGTATGAAACGCCTCGGTGGTATAGTGGTTAGCGTCGCTGACTACGAATCCATCGACCCCGGGTTCGAGACCCGGTGACGGCAGCCGGCACGCAGCAAAACCCAGCTATTCATCCTTCCACACAATAAAGAAAGTGGTTGGTAGATAAATGAGTACCCTGGGTGGCCTAGTGGTTAAGACACGCGGCTGCTGGTGGGTCGTGGTTCGGATTTCACGTTTAAACTGTAGGTCTAAGGTGGAGTGAAAAGCGTGACCTTAGTCAGAATGAACAATTCGGGCGGAAGCTAACCAAAGGTTATACCCATGAATCTGGTAATGTTAGGCATATTAAAATTTAATATGCATCAAAACATTGGGTTTTTCATTCATAAACCGCCTATATATATATATATATATATGTATTTATCAGGCATGGGGAGGCGGCTTAGCCTCAGGCCTCGAAGCCGAGGACACACATTTTTCAAAGGGGAGGCCTCACGAGGCCTTAAGATTGTTATGCTGAAGGTATTTGCACCCAGAGTTATTTGCAAATAATGAATGCGGTATTTGCACCCAGAGGTGTAATATTCGGATGCAGATAACTAATGCGGTATTTGCACCTTTGGGTGCAGATACTCACTTCGAAATCTTTCACAAATAAGCTCCTCCATGCTTTGGGAAGGCTCAACAATCTAGCCTAGCCTAGGCCTAAAGCTCTTCCAAAGGTAACCTACCATAGCCAGGGGCGGATTAACTGTACTTGGGTCCTGGGGCTAATTTGAGGCTAATTATCACTAGGCTTGGTGAGTCAATCGATAAGATAATAGAAGCCATGGTTAGTGGACTTGTCTCCGATATATTTTATAAACCAAATCTGGATGTATTGGCGTAGACAATTGTATGTTCATTATACACAGTGATTCACTGGCCTAGTTAGTCAGTGCTCCAGACAACTATCTCTCAAACTTCTATGGACCTCTTGTATAATGTTTGTACCTGTTGAATCCGAAATAAAGTGTGTTTTTGTTTGATTGAGCGATCGATTGATTTTGGGGGGCCTTTTCTATAGATTTTTATTACCAATACATGTACAATATATAATACATTTATACAAATTATATGTACGGTGCTTAGGCTAATTGCTTCAGTGTTAAATTAAATATAAAAAAAAAATATAAAGATAAAATTTTAGATTAAGAATGAAGCTTGCAAAATAATAATCAACGGTCACGGGCAATATCTGGCATATTAACGCTGAAATAAGCCTCGTTGAAATTAACACAGTCACCCTCACTTACCTAGATCTACTTTGATTTAGGGGCCTCCCTTAACCCTCTAACGCCGACTGGGTCTAATACGTACCGTTTCAAATACACGCATTTAGACTTAACCCTACAAAAACGTTCGGCGTTAAAGGGTTAAGCATGGGGCCTGAGGTTTCAGCTTCAATTGCCTCAATGATAATCCGCCACTGACCACAACCTCACACTAGCCTGTATCTCCTCTTTTTTAGAAATCCATACGGTAAAGATTCTACTCAAAATTAATAAAAAAAAATACATGGCTCACTTCACTTACCTAATAAAAGGGAATTAAGCACGTTCATATATCACACGCAGCCACACCAAGAAGTTTTTTTTACACTTGCTGGGTCACACAGCAGAACAGAACAAGATTTCCTGGGCACCATGCATTAGCCCAATAACTTCTTATTTCTCATTTTAATATACCCGTAATATTTCAACTATTTATGATATGGAAAGTTATGATGTAAAGATGATCTAGCAAAATATTTCAAGATTGTACAAACTCAGTAAGTGTTGATTGTATAATTTCTGAATGGCTACAATTACACTGTTCAACAATGATTTTGTTTCAGGAAAAGTTTTGTCATTATGGTTTTTAATGCGGATTACAAATATGGTATTATTTTCCGATCACGTAGTATAGTTTGAGAAATTTCCATTTTCTTTTGTTTTGGAAAAAATATTAAATTTTTGTAGTGAAAGCTGTTCATTTATTTTATTATCTCAACTCTGACCACTTTGGTGTTTGTCTTATGTCGTGTGTATTGCTACTCTTATAGTATGCGAGATGTTAATATTTTTTAACATTTGCTATAATAATTAATTATACCCAATATACAATATTATGCATATTATATACAATAATTGTATATTTTTTAAGATTTCATGGAAACCGTGATACGCCAAAATGAGTAACATTTTCAGAATCAGCAGCGTCGACTTCGTATAGGCCAGCTTTGTTTGTTGCCGAGACAGAATAAAAGTAAAAATTTATTGTTCAGTGTTATTAGCAATTCCAGCGAGCATTGCAAACAGCTACATTTGGAGATGCCTTATTTCTTTTAAGTTTTGCATTTTTATGTATCTTGACAATAAGAAATTGTGGTCTTAAAGTCTACCGAAGATCATTAACGTACTGTAATTGTAGCTTGTACTGTGTGTGAAAAAATTTTCCGATGTAGGGTAGGCCTACAGGTATGAAGTTTATATCATGCCATTACTATATAATTATATATCCGATGATAATATTATAATAATAATGATAATATTAATACATTTGCACCTGATATTTCAACATGTTATATATGTAACTTGATTCAAGAGTATATTTGCACCTGATATCCATTTATCAGAGATTTTCAGTCATGTATAATACTTTATATTATTAAAGTAAATAAAAAAGCGAAAAAATGGATCACTAACATATTGCTTCCCAAAGCATTCGGGAAGTAATATGTTAGTGATCCCAACTGGGAAGCAATATGTTAAAAAGAGAAAGGTTGGTTGGTTAGAGAGGTTGGTAATCTAGGCCAGTGATGCACAAACCCTGGCCCGCGGGCCAAATGTGTCCCCCACGGTTCTTTTCAATTCAATGAAAAAGTTAGAATATAAAAGTGACCCAATTTATGACAGATGGAAAGAAAGTAAGTAGGCTAATACATTTAGTTATTTTCTTCGCTTGGCCCTCACATCAAAAGTTTGTGCACCACTGATCTAGGCTAACGAAAATATCACGACCCTGACCTGACCTGACCTAACCTAACCAATCGTCAAGGGCGTACAGTTGACCTAATGATTGGTTAGGTTAGGTCGTGATATTTTCGTTAGTTAGCCTTATAAGGCTAACTAAAGAAGGCTGGTGGCCCTGTTCTTCAGGTGATCCAAATATTTTACATTCACAAAAAATGGCAAAGCATAATAAGTTGTCCATAAATTTACATTTTCTCGACTCGATAATCTCTAAACATTATAAACTATTGTAATGTAACTAATTGGTTGTGTAATGTCTATTTTTGGGAAGCAATATGTTAAAGAGAGGTTCCTGGGAAGCAATATGTTAAAGTGATCCGAAAAATTATTTGCAAATATAACAATTTACATCTCGGTTATAATGCCGATATTAGCGAAATTATTGTTTGCATCCGATATTATATATTAATTTCAAATCATATTATTTAGAAGTCCATGTTACAATTTATGACGGGCGAAAAACAAAATTATCGACGCTAGTAGCTAGTTATCACTATACCAGGTGGTATTCTTCTCTAGTTTGGCCTATTTTTTGTTATAGAAATAGATACAGTATACACAGCACAAATACATTATATGAGCTCAGTTCAACTGATGACCAACTAATAGATTGCTTTCCCACACTAGGTCAATTGGTCTACTGCTGACTGACTGAATAATATTTATATACCGTGATATGTAATATTTATGTACCTAACGTCACAGTGACCTGTCACTAATCCGTTCGTCACCAAACTGAATAGTATTTATCAGACTGCCACCTGACTAGTCACCTGTCTGAATAATATTTATCAAAGTATGCCGTCATATACGGTCACCTGTCAGGTCATGGTCCTCACCTGAAGAATATCCGGATCAATGAAAGAAGGCCACCCCCAGCCCCTGCAGAATATGCCCGAGGTCATTGCAAATAGGGATTCTTGTAGATCCTTGTCGTTTAGGTAATTGACGTACATGTGACACACGAGCATTACTTAGACGTTGAGTGACGGACTCGGGGGTGTCTTTGGTAAGGCGACTATAAACAATGCCCTTACACTTTGGTCTTGATTTAAAGTCTTAATAAGGATGGTTTCATTTCTTAAAAGTAAAATCTTTTCAAGTTCACCACCACAAGTTTCAACAATGAGGTAATATATCTCAAAACTACCATGCGAGACTATGCTGTCCTCTGTATCTACGACTTTAAGGACAGACAATATTAGAAAATTGAACATTATCAGGACTGAAGAAATCGGTAGCTACATTTGGGGCGGAGTGCTTCCATACTCCATTCCTATTCCACGGTCCGGGGACCAAGAGTAGTGGTCTTTTTGAATTAACATTCTTCAAAGGAGAAGCTGAATTCTCTGGATGAGGTGTCAGAACCTCAGTTGTTGCAAGATCTGTCGGAAGGTGCGCAGAGGGATGCAACATCTGTACTTCAAGGTGAGTCCAAATTTATGTCCGTATCCATTTCATTTTCAGGAGCTTTAGGTCTGTCGTATTTGGTATTAATCATCCATAGGCATAGAAGAATAAAGAAAAACTGACCCAGGGGACGGGAGAAACTGCCTATCGGTAAGAAAGGAGCCAAGCGCAAACCCAGTGATCACACCGTCGATTTAAAAACGGGGCCCCATGATACGAAAGTGCGCCCCCAAATCCCACCGGCCCGTTCACCCAACACGGTGACGCCCGAAGGACAGTCTGGAGACCTGTACCTGGAGCCAAAGACCTTAGTCTCTCTTAGTCCGGTTCCCCAAGCAGCCTAGGTGACCCTTCGGGGGCTGAGCCCCCATCGACGTAGCGCACTACCACGGCAAGGTGGCCACCTCAGGGGGACAACGAGAGGAAATGGGTGGTTAAGCCAATGAAGACAAACCTTCGACAAAAGAAAAAGTTTTTATTTTTTAAAATATTGCATTAGGATGAAGCAAATAGTTTACGAAGTATTTTATTTGTCCATAAATTTATTCTTTTACAATGAGTAATTTTAAAACTACTGATACAGCAGGCATTTCAATCAAGAAACAAAGGTAAAAAATTTGCACAATTATAATTGCGCCCAACCAATCACAGGAAACCAATTTTAGGTAATGGGTGGAAAACTTCACTTACTCCCAACAATAAACAGTTCCGACAGTGGATCCATCTTTATTTAAGTTCAAAGAAAACAACAAACATTCCAGCTAATTCCAAATTTCCCCCTCCCGACTCAAAAAATCAATTTCAATCCAAATTTGTGAATGTAGTGCTGACACAATACACGAAATTAAAATACATTTGACTGCTCTACATAACGAAAAGAATTCTTTAACTGCAAGGGCATATCCCACTTGGATCGCGTAAAAGGTAATGCTTACATATTCATGAAAAAGTAGCCCAAAAAAAAGGGTTAAGCTTTAAGTTTTGTCACTTTTAATCAGTTAATCTATCCATCTCTCTCTTTTTGAAATCTGTTTTAAAATTTTATTACATTGTAATCCCTTTTAATGTCGACACCGTCAATCACTAGCTTTACTTGAACTGACGAGAGTTCAAATTGAACAAAATTTACAAATTATTACTTTCCTGATTTACAATAAAGAATCTGGAATAGATAAAACTTCAAATTTTGAGCTTTAATCTCTCCTGACCAACTTTGTTCATTAATTCTTCATACATCAAATTCTTATGAAAGATATTTTAAAAAGCTTTTAAAATCCAACTGCAGTTTTCATTTCCATTTACCCCAAAATCTTAATACGAATGAAGCAAAAAACCGATTTCAAATGATCTCAAATTCATAAAATTATTTTAATATGGAAGTATTTCTGTTTCAATTTAATTATGATTATTAACACTACTGATAAAGAGCAGAGCCTCGTTTGGTCGAAAACCTTCAGTGGTTCACAAAATTCAACAAGTATACAGGCTTAAAGGGTAATATTCCTTAACTTAATATTTTAATGAGATTATCAACTGAAAAGCAAACAAAGCTTAACGCATTTCTACCTCTATATCACTTTTCTCTCCATTTTGAGTTATCACTATAAACTTTAATGAAATTACGGTACAGGTCTACATATATCATATCTTTGAAGGTAAAAAACCATCAAGCAAAGATTAAACGTTAGATGGTAATAATCGACCAAGTAAAGACAACAAAGATTCACTTCGAAGAAATTACTTGAAATAAGTTAATAGATACTTAATTTTCTCTTACAAAAACCTAATCAGATATATAACAAAATAATAATGCCTAATTGAGAATTTTATTCATATTTTATAAAAAAGGGTAAAATACTCTTGCATAAAAAATACACCCGAATGCGGGTCTGGTTAGTCCTATACTAAATACATAGTTATTAAAAATTTATCATTCCAGTGGATGGCAGGTTCATATTTTGACTCTGCAGGTTCCAAATGTTAATTCACTAATTAATGATGGTTCATGTAAATCAAATCTCACGTTAAAAAGAAATGATTTCACAATAATCGGGTATAGAACCTAAATATTTTTCATCACGTGTATTATGCCTATCTAACGTGGTGATTTTCGGATGCCAGCGATTAGAAATTGGCGAAAAATTTGTTACCAGTTCAACGAGGAGAAGAATCATTTTATAAATACAACAAACGAACAAACGTTAAGAGATAAATAAAAGATAAGCAAATTTTCGTGGAGGCGACAACAAAAACTTTACTTCTCTTCACACCATTCATTTTCTTTCCTTACTTGCTCTTCTTCCGCGGGAGTAAAATCATTTTTAATATTGAACGTTTTTCTTATTTCATCCGGAGTTTTGCCTTTAATCATATTGGCTACAGTCTTGCACGTAACATCTAATAAGCCTTTGATGTCTAAATAGTTTGCGGCTAATATCAGCTCAAATAGCGTACCTTGATCCACCTGAAAAATTGCAAAATACCATTTATACCAAGTCGAGCAGGGACTTTTTTCTCCAACAAAACGCGTAAAGAACTCTCTCACGACGGATTTACGCATCAACTAAACTCGTTTATACCAAAGTTCAGCGCATCTATTCTCAGTATGCTTTGGAGCCCGCTTACAATCTAATTATGTTCGTCTCAGACTAAGACCAGGGATCGACAGGGTGTTTGAAGGTTTGTGATAACTTACATTAAATTGAAAACTAGTGTGCTAATATGAACGTGCCTTCGATTCAACTCCGAATAAAATCTTCCGAATTAGAGAAAACAAGTCTGAAGGCACGAAGCCTTCAAATAATTATATGGAGATTCAAAGACAGGCGGGAATAAAGTAGGAGACCTAAAGAGCGGATTTCCGGAAGAACAGGGACCTATAAAGAGAGAGGGAGGGGATGGAAGTTCAGCGGCGGTAAAGCCGTATCACCGCCATTTTAGAGGAAGAAAGGCGAAACCCGTGGGCTGTGGACTAGCTGGAGGCCGAGTCCAAGGTCCACTGAAGGAGACGCTCGAGGAAGGCGGGCCGTGAACCAGAGCAATAAATGGCAAGATCGTCGACATATAGGGTGGCAGAGTTCCCCGAGAGCAGAGCCGTCACCACGTAATGGATCGCCAGACCGAAGCAGGTGACATTCTGAACGTTACCCTGGGGACTCGTTCCTCCTGTGGGTGCGCAGAAGAAAAGGAAGCGCCCACTCAGACCCAAACGGAGCGGAAAGGCAAGAATTTAGAAATGAAGATCGGGGGAAAGCCACGAAAACCCAGGGGACAAAGTTTGCGGAAGATTCACCACCGTCAAGTGGTATCATATGCCTTCTCCAGCTGGAAGACCGCCGCAAAGATATGACGCCGTTCCGCAGTCTCAAGCTGGACTAGAATGTCAGTGGTGCTACAGCCTCTGCGAAAAACGGTCTCTGTGAAGGAGAGTAAATTGTGGTACTCGAGGTGCCACATTTGACGGTGAAAGATCATCTTCTCGAGGAGCTTATGGAGACAGCTGGTGAGGGCTATTGGGCAATAATTGGGAGGTAACGACGACGGGTCCTTACCGGGATTAGGAAGGGGGAGGACCACTGAAGAAAGATAATCAAGAGAAGCTTCATGTGATGGGGAGTGGAAACACAAGGTATGAGAGCTGTAGAGAGAAACCTAGGCAGCAACGGCACGTAGAAGAGAAAGGAAGCGAAGGGGAGCAGACCGTACACCGGACCGGACGAAGACAGCCGTACCACGGCGCGGGGCCACGTCGGGGGAAGTGGGCGAGAGGTAAGAAGAGAACCTACAGAGAGGGCGCAAGGGAGTGTTTCCTGAAGACAAAGGCAGACCCGGGATATGTCGCGGATGAAGAAAAGGAAGTCTCCCCAATTAGGGAGGAGGCAGTGGCAGTGGCAGTGGCAGTTTCACTGTAGAATTGTTGCCATCAGGTACAGAAAACAGGAGGCGAAGAACGTAATCGGGCGAAGGGTAGTACGAGCAGAGGAAACTGGGGATCGGAACGAAGAGGGTGAAGGGCAGACAGAAAGAGAGGGTCAAATATTGCGAAGATGGTAGGAGCGGGTCAGAGCGAATCCGATTTCCGGAAGGGGTGAGGGAGAAAACGCCGAGAGCATAGGGAGATCGAGGAGGGAGCGGGACGGAGAAAGGGGAGGGTGGAGGTCAACCTTAAAGTCAGAGGCCACAACGTGACCATCAGGAATGGAGGAGAGAAGGGGACGGTAAAACGAGAAGGGCCATTGGAGGTGGGAGGGAGGGAGTGAGTGCACAGGCGGAAAGAGAGAGGACGAGAGACCAAGGTAAAGAAGTTTGGCAGGAGCCTAACGCCTGGGGATGGCCATGAGCTTTTTAACGGATTAACGGGGAGAAGGGGAGCAACAATAGAGGATAAATAGGCCGAAATGTGTGCAAGGGTTTTGGGCGAATGGGCAGACAGAGGAAGTACAGGCCGAAATGGCCACAAGAGTACAGAACAGAGATGGACGGACAGAAAGGATAACACGAGAGAAGACGACGACGCAGAGGTCAGGAATTGGGAACAAAGTCGGGTCCGAGCAGGGCCTGAAACAGAAGGATGGGGAGGGGTGGGGGCAAGACTAAGTAAATGATACTCCGGGACTGACCACGGGACCTTGCCTCCTGAAAGCTGACCTTCTCAGACTCTCAGACAGAAAGGACGTCTCGTTCAAAAAAGTAGGTCGGACAGGAAGAAGGGGAGGCGGCAGTCACTCCACAAATTAGCACAGCGAAGGGGATTGTAGCAGGGGGAGCCATGCGCCGGGGACGCGTAATGAACGCAAATGCCCGACCCACGGCGACACGTCTTAGTGACGCGCCAAAATTCCTGGCAAGTGAAGCATCAACGTGGCCTGGGGACATAGCGACGGACCAGAAACTCGAGGCTACCAGCCCATTTTCTCGGGTAACTGGGAACGAGTACATGTAAGGAGTAGGATAGAGCAGTCCAATGCAGCAGGACCTGAAGAAAGGGATTAAACTATTTGGTACTAGGCCGGGGAGGAGACCGACGACCAGGGAGCCGTTGTTCTGGGACCTCTGACGAGGATCGCCGCAACGAGAGACTACGTCGTCAAACCTGAAAAACCACGCTGGAAGAGGAGAGGAACGGAGAACCAAAACCCGAGGGTAGTCCGGATCAGAGCCGCCTGCCCCGGCAAAGTGGTTGAGAGACGCCTGTGGGAAGGGGATGACCGAGGAGTCTTGGGACAAGAACGCGAGTGACCCGTAGCCGGAGGGAAAGGGCCCGCTCAAGATGCGGGCTTCCAATGGTAGAGTACTGAAACTTCGTCTGAAAGGCCTGGTCACCCACCAGTGGCACCACCCGAATGCTAGCAGAATTAAAGGAAGCCATAACAGTGGAGAGAGAAGAAAATAGCCCCAGGGGACGCGAGAAAGGGGTGCCAAGCGCAAACTGCAGGGGACGTCCCCAGGTGGCATACAGTCGTTGCAAAAATGGAGCCCCGTGATACAAATGTTCACTCCCCCTCTACTTACAGCGCAAAGACCCCAAACCCCCAAATCCCACTGGTCCGGACATCCAACCACCCAGCACGGGAGCGCCCTAAGGACACCACCTTCACAGGACAACCCTGAGACCCGTTACTGGGAGCCTGTCTAGCATGGGTACCCTTCTGACTGCTGAGAGCCACGCCGACGCAGCCCAATGACGAGTCAGAACACACACACAAACGCCCGGCTAACCAAAGGGGGATTATGGTCCAGGCTAAAAGTATATAAAAACCTAGCAAAGCTCGTTTAATCATGAAAATTTGTAATTTCTTTTTATACAAGGAGGGGCCAAGGGCAACGCCCTCAAAAGCGTCCTCCCCCGTAGAAGAAGAGCTAAAATCAAGGTCTGGGGTTTTTAAGATGCCAAGAGACTGCGTTTGAAAGATTGGAGGTTAGACAGGGGGAAAGATGGATTGAGGAAGATTGTTCCAGAGTTCACCGGTTCAGTAGACGAAAGACTGAAAATACCGATTAACCCTTGCGTTAGACAGTTGGAAGGAAAAAGAATGAGAATGTGTTGAAAGTCGAGTGCCGCGTGCTCTCAATAATAATAATAATATTTTTTCAGAAAGAACATCACAAGATATACATTACATCCATCCTGATTTACGCAATGTTGTGATTCACGTTTAATTTTTGTAGTTTAATTACAGTATTCTTATCCGAATATGCCGTTGGGAAGCATGACAGCTTTTCAGGCGAGGAGGAGGCATGCAGTTAGAAAGTTCAGAAGAGCAGTCTCTGTTACAATAACGACAGTAAAAAAAGAGAGAGAGAGAGAACAGTGCAGTGCGATTGAAAACAGTCAGTAAGAGGCGGAAAATTAATGAGACGAAAAGCCTTTGATTCCACACGGTCAAGTACGGTTGTGTGGATTGAGCCACCCAATACGTGTGAAGCATACTCCATACGGGGACGGACAAGACAGCAACTAAGCGAGGGTGAAGAAATTACGGAGGCTGTACAGCACACCTAACCTCTCTGAATCTGTTTTGGAAGAGTATACGTGATCTTTCCAAGAAAGAAAACTAGAAAAGGAAATGCCAAGTAGTAAAGTTGTTGTTGAGGTTCTTAGCTAAATGCCAGAAAGAACGAGAATTAGAATTGCATAAGTTTCCACATTTTTGTCAGAGGAAGGAATTTTCGGCGAGTCAGAACAGTTTTTGCGTGATTCTGGACAGAAATATAAGCCGAGTGAGAGTCAGGAGTTGGATGGCGACAGTACCTTCTGAAAGCCTCCTCTCATAGCATTAAAACAAGTAAAGTTAAATCGTGGTTTTCTTTTTTTTTTTTTTTGCATTAGTAGTAGGAATAGAATATGGAATGTATGCCTTCATGCCCGAGAGAATCACCTTCGTGATGCACTCCACACACTCGGAAGGGCCCCGACCACAGAAACAGGAATCATTCCACGGGAAGTCACAGAAGTGCTGCCTGAGGGTCTGTCAATCAGCAGCGCCTCTTAGGAGGATCCAAAGTCCGGATTGGTGCGATAGGACAGGAAACAGACATAAGACTGTAGTTGGAGGAGCCCAATGGAGAACAAAGTTTCACAGAGTAAGAAGGACGAGAGGAAAGAAATAAATCCAGAATGTTGGGCCTATCTCCAAGGCAATCGGGGATACGAGTAAGGCGCTGTACAACCTGTTCTCGGTCATTTAGGGTAGAAAAGTTGTAAGCTAGTTCACCAGGGATGTTAGTGAAATGGGAGGAAAGTCAAAGGTGGTGGTGAACATTGAAATCTCCTAAAATTGAGATTTCAGCAAAGGGAGAGAGATAGAAAGTATTCCACTTTGGAAGCGAGGTTGTCAAAGAATTTTGGGAAAGGTAAACAGTGCGGATGTATTTAGTGAGAGGTTGGCATATAAGCTGTAGCCAAAAGAAGGTATAGAATTCAGAAGATTTGAGTTTGGGAATAAGTTAGGTCATTGTGTACATATATGCAACATCCACCTTTGGAGTGAAATTGAGTATAGAGAAAATAAGAGGGTATAAAAAAGGGGTTGTTGCCTGTCGTCCCAGACACCTAAGTTTCAGTGAAGAAAAGATGAGGTTTAGAGGAGAGATGGTGTTCAACATATTGAAAATTTGATTAAAGGCCACGAATGTTGCAGAAATTAATAAAAAGTGAATTGGGCAGAGGCCCAGAACATCTTCAATATTCATTAAGCATACAGTATTTAGTAAATACAAACTTGCTCTTAAAATTTAATAATACCTAATATTTTTAACACCATTCTAGATCAGTGATGATGGAAAAAAGAACATTCTAAAACTTTTTTAACTTAAATACAAATACAGCATATCCATGAATACACTATTTTAACTTTTTCATCTTGCAAATGAAGTTCCCTTTGACCACAGACTAAGTCAGTCAGTGTTTCTCAACTGGGGTAGCACAAAATTTCAGGAAAATGACAAAACAAGTAATTCAAAACTCAAACATTCATGAAGATATACAAATTTCAAATGAAATAAGAACCATTCACAATTTATTACATCCATAAGGAAATTATATAGGTTCAGTATGAAGTTACATGGTGCTGAGGAGGGAACTGGATGTTGAACAGTGAGAGACGCAAAACAAGACAGAAAATCCTCAGGAATGCTGCCAAAAAAGATAGATAGCATATGGGTGCCTTGAGCCAGGAAAAGACTCGGAACCACCGGTCTAAGTACTTAACAGTTGGGCAGATGCAACAAAATCTTGATGCTCATAAAATTTGAAGCTAGTAGTACCTGGAACCAGTTTCAATCTTGCCAGCTTTAACTGTTATTCAGTATATGACAAAATTAAGAGATTGTAAGTGGGCATTCTAATTTTGTTGTAGGAAAGTTTATAATGCAAATTTACATTACATACCTTACTTAACATTCATTACATTTAATTTGATGATATTCTTTTTGAACTGACTAAACATACCCACTGGTACCAAAAGAGATTACATTTATGCACAGGCATTTTCACAACATATCTTAGCAACATTCGAATATAAATGGGATGGCTAGATCACCGTTTTGGGCAATTGGAAAGAAAAAGAAAAACTCCACAAACAAGTTTTACTTAACCTAAAACCAAACTTAAATTTAATTTACAAAAGATATTTATTAAAAGTTTGTGAAGATAAAAATTAAATAAAATCTTTATCAAGAACATTTTCAAAAAAAAAATTCTATTCTAGTCATTTATTGTCCAAAGTGAAATATTCCTAAAATACCAACAAATTTCTGTATGAAATTTTTTCTTCATCCAATGAAAACCAAGCTTGAAAACACACAAGTTT
>JAJOZX010006863.1:70000-254386 GCA_023014485.1 Bathynomus jamesi
AGGCATATATATAACTACACAGATTTAACCATTTTAAATAGGCAAAATACTAATATTTCAACATTTGATTGTGTTTATTTTAGTGTTTTTTTAGTTTATTCATCTTATTTATTTAAATTATCTTAATTATACATCTTATGTATTTCAGGTGTGAGCTTTTACGTCTAGCAGCATTGTGATTCAGGCAACAACGCTGTGCTTTGTGTGTCAAAAGATCAGTCCAGTCCAAGAACTTGTTGTGTCAAGTTGGTGTACATTTTTTTTTAATTTATAGTTTGCTCAGGTCAGTCAACATGCCTCAACAATGTAAGAATGACCCCAACAAGTTCTGTTTCGTATGTGGCCAGTTGACAACTAAAACACACCGACGAAGTATTACAACCGACATTAAGAAAATATACAAGCTATACTTTGGTTGCCATCTAGGTGACCAAGATAAACCATGGGTGCCACATCAAATCTGTTCTAGCTGTTCAAATGGATTACGTGATTGGCTTAACAAAAAGAAAGCTTCAATGCCATTTGCCATACCCATGATATGGAGGGAGCCGAGAGATCATCATGAAGATTGTTATTTTTGTAGTGTGAACTTAATGGGGTTTTCTGCCAAGAACAAACACCAGATTGTATATCCAAACTTGGATTCAGCACGTAGACCAGTAAAACATGATGAAACATTGCCCATTCCAATTCCCCCAAGTGATAGGCTAGATTCTATCATAGATGACATGGAAAGTGATGAAGGTGCAACTGGCGTTTCCGGACCATCTACAGAACCAGAGTACACTTTTGAAGGTAGACATTTAGAGCCTAAAAAGTTAACCCAAGGACAGTTGAATGAGCTTGTTAGAGACTTATCGCTGTCTAAAGAGAAATCAGAGCTTCTCGCCAAGACTAAAGGAGAACAATTTACTTGAGAACAATGTTCGTATTAGTTACTACCAAAAGCGGCATTTTGAATTAACAGCATTCTTTTCAGTAGATGGTCCTCTCTGTTATTGCCATGACATCAATGGACTATTTACAGCCATATCTCAGACGTATGTGGCATCTGAGTGGCGCCTCTTTATTCATTCATCGCAGAGAACCCTGAAAGCAGTTCTTTTGCATAATGGTAATATAATGCCATCCATCCCCATTGCCCATTCCGTCCATCTAAGAGAGACATATGACAATATGGATATACTACTTAAGGCAATAGCAATCAAATACGACAGTCATCAATGGAATGTTTGTGGAGATCTAAAAGTTATAGGAATGCTTATGGGTATGCAGTCAGGATTCACAAAATTTTGTTGTTTCCTTTGCCTGTGGGACAGTCGCGCCACTATAGAACATTACACCAAAAGTGACTGGCCACTTAGGTATACATATGTCCCAGGGATAAGCAATGTCCAGTCTGTCCCTTTAGTGGATCCCCAAAAGATCTATCTGCCACCTCTTCACATTAAACTTGGTTTAATGAAGAATTTTGTTAAAGCAATGGGTAAAGTCAATTCTGAAAGGTTCCAATACCTTTCAAGGAAATTTCCGAAGGTTACTGCAGCAAAATTGAAGGAAGGAATTTTTGTTGGGCCACAAATAAGGGAGGTTTTGAATGATACTGAATTTGAAAAAGTCCTAAGTCCGCTGGAATTGAAGGCTTGGCTGGCGTTCAAATGGATATGTGAAAACTTTCTTGGAAGCAACAAGTCACCTGCGTATAAGGATGGAGTCAAGAACCTCCTTGATGCCTTCAAAGAAATGGAGTGTCGAATGTCATTAAAAATTCACTTCCTGCATTCCCACTTAGATTTCTTTCCTGAAAACCTTGGTGCAGTGAGTGACAAGCAAGGAGAGCGCTTCCATCAAGATATTCAGATGATGGAGAAGCGCTACCAAGGATATTGGAATGAAAGCATGATGGCGGACCATTGTTGGATGCTGTATCGTGACAATCCAGGCCAAATTTACAAAAGGAAATCACACTCACAGCGCTTTTAATAAAATAATGTATATATTCTTTATTTATAAGTACATTGAATAAGGTATATGATGTATTTGTTGTTTAGCATTCCTAAGTGTGATCTATATATCCATAAATTTTCTTATAGCAATATCAAAAACTTAAAAATATCAAAACCAGTGTATCTATATAACTATACGTGCTAGAAAACAAATAAAACCAGATTCGGAATCAGCGCGAAATATGCATTAAGAAAAGTGTGATCATGTTTGTGATGAGAAAAAAAAGTTTCATTTTGTTGGCCAGTGTTATCATTAAGCACATTAGCATTCAAGTCACCAATAACAGCTACACATGTCGTATCCAACTCATCAATAATACTGCTGACCTGCCCCAATTTAATGAGGTAATCATCTTCATTATCAACTGCCTGAAAAGGCATATAGATACACAATTAAAATTTTGTTGTTGTCTACACAAATTTCTATTCCAGTTAGCCAATTCAAACCAAGTTTTAATTCAATAATATATTTCCCATACCCAAACCTCCATAGAATAGCTAACCCACCAGTGGGTGGCCTACAAGGAGACCATCTTGTTTATCTCTTATGGGATAGGGGAGGCTACCAAAGTTACTGGACAGGCTATTCAGGTCCTTTAAGTCCTGTTTCTATAGCCATGTTTCCTGCAGACAGAATATCAGCATCCTCGAACAGCTTATCAATTGTGATCCACCTGTGTTTGCTGTTATTGCCTAAGCTTAGGCCTCTACAGTTATGAGAGATTACCTTGAATGTTGCAATTAGGAAGAAACAGGAGTTCTGCGAGCCATCTCTACATGTTGAATTCCACTTATACCAGGCATAGCAGTTACAGCATTAGACCCAGCTAAGTTTTCCTCCACAGTATGACGCATGATATCCATAAATACCTTCTCCAGCACTTGTGAGAGGGGCTGTAGGTGTTTTTTTTTCCCTTCTTCTCATAGAACCATCATACATATATCCATTCCAGCCCTACTGCTGGATCCATAAATACCCCTGGATCATCACAGACTGCTGTAACTTAAAAGGAACTGTATGTAGTCCATATGGAGTCAATTTTCCTACGTGTAACCTGAAGGTTCAGTTTATCTTCCACAAATGCCTGCAGCTCCTCAGCCATAAGATCAGGTCAACATCAAAACAAAAATGTTTGCAGTCTTCATTGGTACAGCCATCATACAATCTGTTTTGGTAGCCCCTATGATACCCAGCCATTCTCTGCCAGCCTTTGCCACAGGCTGACTCCCTCTAGCCAGTGCATGAGTGGGACCAAACCCCCTTGAGGAACCACCACCACTAGCTGCAGCAGTGGTTACAGTTCACAGAGGGGTCACTTGCTTCCAGTCCCTCCTCACCACCATTATCCAAGATGCCTCCTCATCATGACCCTCAACTGCATTCCCAGCATCCCAATTCATCAAGGCCCCTTGGGGGGTACCCTGTGAGAGGTGGTATTGAGCTGGCAATGTAGCAGTGTCTGGATTCAGGGATCCAGGATAAGACTGAGAAGCAAAGGACTCTGTGCTCACGGATCCAGGCTGAAGCTTAAAGGGAGAGGGCTCTGCATTTTCATGGATCCAGGCTGAGGCTGATCAGCAGCCAAATAACAAATACCATATATTGTGGCATACAAGACAACTGGGAGTATAAGACAACCCCCAAGTTGTCAAGTTAAAATGTAGGTTTTGGGCTATACTCGCCATATAAGACGACCCCCCTAATCATGCACTTGATTTGGGGAACCAAATGAGCCAGTGAGGAATTACTGCTCCAAAAGTCCTTTCGTTCACTAGGCCTACCACAGTCTACCTAAGCTAATGGAAACTACAAAAATATATACTTATTTAGTGTCAGTGCAAAGTGTATTATGGTATAGCTTTGATTATTTGATACAAGGCAAATTTCCTTCCCAATAACAGTTGTTATATTCCTTGGCAAAGGTTACTACTTTCAACTTGCTTCGTATTTTCTTCTTTTAGTTGGTGGGGCCATGATGGGGTCTTGCGATAGCTGGAGATTCTAATAATGTTACCCTGGAGAATGAGAGTAAAAAAGTGATGGCTCGCATCTGTGAAGCCTGTGATTGGCTAGGCTGACATTTACATTTTGTCATCATGCAATCATACCACATATTATTTAAGGTTAGACAACTTTCATTACACTGCACTTTTATTATTATAATGTGAATTAAGTTGTTTCAGTAGAACATATTTGTGGCAGGAGTTACTGAGGTGGGGGTTAGCCTACTGTACACACTCCAACCATGTTAACAACTTACCATACACCACAGGATTTAAGGTTCACATTTTATACCTAGTGTGTAAGACAACCCCTAGTTTTGGGTTGTTTTTTTTTAAGCTTCAAATGTCATCTTATATGCCAGCATATATGGTATTTATTTCAACTAAATCATTACAATTTCAGAGACTGTGGGTCTTGATAAATTTTAACTTTATTGAAGGAAAAATTTGCCACAATATTAGTTCACATACATATTTATTTTAGTTTAGAGTAGATTTATTCATTTTTCAGTTCTTCGTTCACACAATATGTCCATTGCCACTGTAATAGGAAAGTAATAGACTTATCTATTACTTTGCCTTCTATTACCGTTACTTCAAAAATCCTGTAATAGTTTATTACTATTACCTGTTACTATTATCCCATGTCTGGTGAGAGGTACACAGTATTTGAAGACAAGACATTGCACAATAACACATTAGAGCTGTTTTGGACCCTAGTAATGAAATTATATAGCTATATTCTTCCAGATTAACATTTGGCTGATAGGTAGGTTACACATCACATAGTACATAGTACACAAAACTGGCACTTCACCATTTTTGTTCCCTACATAGCATAAGCAACAGAGTTTATTCATACGAGTTTTTGAATAGTTCCATCACAGATGGGATGTAGGTATACAATGCAGTACATTAAGTTCTAAAAAGAAGTTTTAACTGATTCTGAACACATACCAAATTTCCTTACTAACATGTTATCCTGTATATACAGCTTTTTATGTTGCCTCTCAATATCAACATCTCGCAGCTTGTTAGTAATTACATGACCCAAGTATTTACGATTGTGTGACAAGTGAGCGAGTGCACTTTGAGCAAATACAAATTTAGCAACTTTATGCACTGAGCAAGTACAAATTGAGCGAGTGCAAACTGAGTGCAAACTTCACAACTCAACCTAATCAATTGTCAAGGGCATACAGTTGACCTAACCAGGCATGGGTATTCCATAATGAATTCGGGACCCAAAAAGGTAAGTAGTACCCCTAACCTAACCTAGGCCTAGATGACATCCCACTCAGACTGAGTTTCCAACAGTTAAATAGGAATTAACCCTATAAGAAATACGAACAAGTAAACATTTGCTTGCAATGTCTGATCAAAGGTGGGTGATGGTGAAAATATTCAACTTTCTGCATAATGTTTCCTACAATTTGGAATTACATATATAATTCACTGCTTATTATATTTTTAAGTGTTTTGAATAAATATACAATTAAATATATCTTTTAAATAAATATTTCTTACAAGGTGAATGTTTATTATTTTTGCGCCAGTTTGTGCTCAGTTAGCCTAATCACTCAATGCATCAAGTTGCTCAATTTCCTTCGCTCAAAGTGCACTCACTCAATGTGTATTTGCTAAATTGATGCGGTCCCATATTTACACACGTCTTTGACATGTCTTGTCTCACCATTCATTTCAAAAGACCCATTTGATACATGTTTCAGTAGATTACACCTGGAAATCAAAATACAACTCTGCCCCATTATAGGTGATGTCATTTTCCATACCATATTGTTCACATATCTCTAATAGTACCCTTAGCCCATGGGGAGGGTGACAGAAGAACAAGGTCACCAGCATACATTAAATGATTAATTTTTTTCCTTTCCAATGCCACAGCCAGTACATGCAGTTTTCAGTTCATTGGTAAGGTCATCCATGTATATACAGAAAAGATAGGGTGATAATATACCTCCTTGCCTAACACCATTAGTTACCTTAAAACCTGGTGATACAGTGCTTTTTCATCTTACAAACATGGTCTGCTCTGTATACCAGAATACAAGTATCCTAAGTATATATTTAGGAACCCCTTGACACAAGTTTCTTGAAAAGTTTGTGATGGTTAACTCTATCAAATGCTTTTGATGCATCCAAAAAACAGGAATGTACATTGCTACTTGACATCTTGTACCATGTTTCACTCTAAAGCCAAACTGATTGTCTAAGTCTACAAGCAAGTACTTATCCTATTATAAATGACATATTCTAACACCTTGGGTAAGCATACTGGCAAGTGCTATTGGCCTATAATTATTCTTATCACAGATACTAGGCACCCTTATTTTTAACAACTGGCAACAATACAACTGACAAAATGGACTGTGACAAGTACCCATGTATCATACAGCTTGTGAAACACATTGCAAGCATAAGTATTATACAAAGGCTACAACATTTTAAATGTTCTGATCATATGTCATGTAGGCCACAACTTTTATCATCAAATAGCTCATACATGGGGTCATTACAAGGTTTATCATTATCATTAACAGAAATTTTTCATTACCACCATGACAGCATTTTTGTTTCATCATCATTACAAGCCCTCCATTATCATTGTAATGATCATTACAATACTGAATATACTGAATAAGCGCTTCACCAGTGCACTGGAGGAAGGGATGCAAAGATGCTTGGCAGCAAGAACAGATATGTCAGGATACAGCTGTGCATTGTCTCTTCACCATGTCAGTGGATTGTAGTCCTCATCAATGCAGGGCTGGTCAAAGTAGCTGTCCACCTGGCTGACAATAGGGTTCTGAGAAGCTGTAGAGGGAGCTGGAGCAGCCATAAAATTGAACAACTTGCACCACTTCAGTGCTGGCTGGAACTGGGAGGAATCAGAAGCCGCATATATATATATATATATATATTATATATATATATATATATATATTAGACCGTTTCACGATTATATGGTAATTTTTCAAATTGATTTTTGATAAACGCACACACTTTATTTTTTTATATAAAGGAAGAAAAACAAAGACAAAATATCATTTTATTTGAATGATAAAAAGGCACCCCTCAGATGGCACTTCTTTTACATTAATGGATAATTAGAGCAAATATAAGACTGAACGAAAAATATGTTTTAAAACAAAGCAACTTAAATTCTATTTAAGACATATATTGATTAAGAATATAGGGATTTCAGTGGCTGAGGGACCTCCTTTCTCTGATTTTCAATGATTTGAAAGGCCAGTTGTCTCTCTTCCTCACTCTTTGTGAGCTTCTCATTAAACTCTGTAGCCAGTTTGACTCCTCGTTCAGCACAGTCGTTGATTACTTTGACTGCCATGACCCGATTACGGTGCTCCTCAATGTCTTCAAGTTTCTTGGGAATTTCTATTTTCAAACACTTGAAGAAGTCTTGTGTTTGAGTTGTGACAAAACTGGTAATCTTTAAGTCATTGGGGTTTTGCAATATTCGGGGGTCCACCTTTCTTGCCCTCACTTTTCGAGGAGGCGCGTGGTGAAGGTTGTGGAGCATTAGAACCTTATCATCTTCAGTCACGAGGTTTGAGAAAAAGCCAAATCCTACAAGATCCTCACTCAAGTACCAACCATGGTTCTGAAGTTTTTTGAGGGCTGTAGCACCCACTTCCTTATCAACCTGGATCTTGTAGATATGTAGCATCTTGAGGAGGGCCAAATCATTTGCTGGAGCATCAATTCCAACTGGAGATGTATACCAAGCTTGAAGATAAACTGTCACTGAAAAGGCGTTTATTCGTATCAGAGCTTGTTTTTCATGAGGGGTGAGAAGGAATTGGTTCCTAAATAAGTAAATTTTTAAGGAATAGATGCCCTTTCCCATCCATCTAGCTCTGCTGTAAGCTCCTGGGTAGTGGAATCTGCTATCAGAGCCTTTATTTGTTTTAGGCATTGGACAACCAAGGAAGATAAGTGCAAGTTCTAAGTATTCCCTGTAGTCACCTCGAGTGTGGCCCTCTTGAAGTTTGGAGTTGATGAAAGAAATAAGCTTGTTTCTGTGCTTCAAGATCCAATGATCTAAAGATTCTGAGGTGAGATCATTGGGTTCATAGGGCTTGTAATTCTGCTGATCAATGTTATCCCAACAATCTCTGAATCGATTGAATAAGGGAATTTGTGGACCCAAAGAAGAGAAAAACATTTCAAAAACTGCAGTGATAAGAAGCTTGTGGATATGGTGGCGGCATGCCAGAAAAAGGAGTGATCTCTGAAGGGCCTTTTGGATGATGGTACAAGCCCCAGCATGGAAACCTGTATTGCTTGCAGTAGTATCAAAACAAAGGCCTGCTACCCACTCATTTACTTGTGGCCATTGCTTCAAGACATCTAAAACTGCTCTCCCCATTTCTTCTCCCGTTCCAGAAATAAGCTTTGGAAATAGACAGTAATTTTTCTAATTCGCCTGCACCAGTCACAACAATGGGCATTACATCAATTTTACCCGCATGCATGGATGGAAGAAGCATCCGTGTTGATCGCCGAGACCTGTAGATAGAGGATGATGAAAGTGTGATCTCTTCAATTTCCACTCCAGCAGCTGAAAGGGCAGGTGCCACAATGTGCATAGCAGCTCTTGCAGATGTTCCAGTGCGGTCCAGAGCAGCCAAGAACTTTTTATCCCTAACAATTACACCTGGTTCAAGCTTCTCCTTTTTTGAAGATGATGATGAGAGTGCTCTGTAGAACAATTCATCACCAGATGATTCTTCACTTCCTCCTGAACCGGAATTTTCACATTGGTTGAGATCCACAACCTTTGTCAATTGCCTCATTTCTTCCTTTGATTTCCTGCGAAGTTTTTTCATTCTTTCCATGCTTATCTGTCGTGCTTTTGCCTTTCTTGAAAACTCCTTGTCTTCTGGACCCATAATCATTTTCCGATCGTTCCTTTGATCCTTAAGAAAATCTTTATCCTCCTGCAATTTTATTTCTGTTTCCACTTCTGAATGAGCTACATCAAAAAGCTTTTTTAAGCTGGTGACAAATTCTGCTTCATTCTTCTCTTGGGTAGGAGTTCGTCGAGTTCGGTTCTTGACCAGCCCTTCATGCTTATTGTAAAGCCTTTTAAGCTTTGAGACAATATAAGGCTTGTGGGATGTAATTAAGGAGGCTTTTTCCCACATAGCAATAACTTTGTTGGCTACAGTTGCGCAAGCTACAGAGACATTTTGCTTTCCCACCTTAATGTGATAAAAAAGACGTTTAAGGACATCACTATTAGTTGGAAGCTGCTTCTCAGAAAAACCCTCTTCCAGCACTTGTCCAACCAACCAGACTTCACACTTGTTTCTGGTTTTTGCCATAATTCTGAGGGAAAACGTTTTACCACCTGTTAGTCTTAATAATAATATAATATAATCATTAATCACTCACCTAAATTATATTATGACTTGATTACTGTAAGAAAGTTGTAAAGTAACATGAAGTAACCTTTCTAGAACAGTAAACTTGTGAAAATATCAGTAATTATAGATGAAAAAGCAAATAAAACATCATATAATCCATAAAGGGAAAAAATGGAAATTCTAGAATAGTTATCCTGAAGGAAGAATTTTCTAGAATTCTCTCTAAAGAATATAGGGGGGTTACTGGACCATTCCTGAAAATGACCTACTTATCTTCCAATTTTATTTATGAATTTTATATACCAAATTTAAGAGGACATCACAAAATAAATAAATATATTTGCCAGAAAAATGAAAATTTTCTCATGAGGGGTAAAATAGATATGCATTGAGGGGTGGGATAACAATAAGCTCTTGTCTTAATATTTTGCATGAAGTCTTTATTCATGACATATTACTTTTTTAGTATGTGTGCGTTGAGCCATCATAAATTTCGATTTTTCGAAACGGCCTAATATATATATATATATATATATATATATATATATATATATATATATATATCCCCGCAAGGGGGTTCTAAGCTCGTGCTCTTGAGTGCTCTTTGTGCTCGTTTGTACGTGCTTGTTCCTGGAGGTTTCACGTGCGCCCTCCCGGCCCTAGCACCCAAGGATGATGGGGCTCGACCCTGCAGTCATTGTCATCCTTGGTCTTTTTCCACTTCGACTGTCCCCTCCACCCTTTCTTTTTCCTCTGTCTTTCCTCTCACTTTTTCTTTGTTTTTCCGCTGAGATATGCCCTTTAAATAGAGGCGAATCGGTTCTTCCTAAAAAAAAAAAAAAAAAAAAAAAAAAAAAAATATATATATATATATATATATATATATATATATAGGGTGGTCCTCAAGCATAGGGGGGATTTTCAAATGTATATTTCTTCTGCTCCCAGGGTCTCAATCTGTGAGGTTATACATAAAAACACTGTGGTTAAAATGTCATTGAGAAATAATATTTACCCTGTGCTCAAGAAGGTTGAAGTTATGCCCCTATGTGGGCCATTGACACGCATTGCTGAGAGGGTCGGATTGTGTGTGGTGTTGCTCTCACCGTTGACAGATTAGTGTTTTTTTTTGGCTTGCCTTTAGAATTGGTATTAAACGTTTCCAATGTATCTTCCCCAGGTGTTATTTTGGTGAAATGGCCAGTACACGTTCAAAAGACTTCCTTGTGACACCAGTCTCTGCACTCACGGGGAGCAAGCTGCCATCCATCGGCGACGTCCTCAGCCTGACTCTGCACAAGCTGAGCACGAAGGCGGCAATGACGACGAGGGAGGCTGTCACGGCCGTTGCTGATGAAGTGCTTATCTTGTGAACGAAAGCGCGGATTCCAACGACGAGACGAGACCACATCACTGAGAAGCTAGAGAAGTTGTATGGCGAATACAAGCTTCTCAAGAAGAACAAGAATCGACGCTCAGATGCCCAGATTGCACGGGAAGCCTCCTTCCAGCAGATGTTCTGCAACCTCTTCGATGTTGCCCACACTGACGCACTGAACATGATGAACATCGAGGAGGACAAGGCCTTCCTGATCACCCAATGAGAACCCGGCCGCAGGGGGACCATGGGAGGAGCTGATGTGGTCCTGGCTCGCACAGAGCGCAATGTTGCGCAGCGGAGGGAGGCTGAACAACGCCATCGGCGCCGTGCGACAAGAAATGGCCACTACTTCTCAAACAGCAGAATTGGCCTCTTCCAGCTCGAGCTCTTCACCCACCAGCGACTCTCCCACCCGTGGCGCTGTCGGAGGTTGCAGCCCACCCAAGCGCAGTCGGCCAGCGAATATCATTTCACCGGCACTGGCGGCTAGCTTGGACTGCACGAAGCTGACTGACCACGACGCCGTTTACGTGCTCGGTGAGACGGCTCGGTCCCTTGGCCACAACATTGATGAGTTGAACATCAACTGGTCGTCCATATTATACCTACATGTATAATATATAATATTATACCTACATGTATAATATATAATATTATACCTACATGTATAATATATAATATTATACCTACATGTATAATATATAATATTATACCTACATGTATAATATATAATATTATACCTACATGTATAATATATAATATTATACCTACATGTATAATATATAATATTATACCTACATGTATAATATATAATATTATACCTACATGTATAATATATAATATTATACCTACATGTATAATATATAATATTATACCTACATGTATAATATATAATATTATACCTACATGTATAATATATAATATTATACCTACATGTATAATATATAATATTATACCTACATGTATAATATATAATATTATACCTACATGTATAATATATAATATTATACCTACATGTATAATATATAATATTATACCTACATGTATAATATATAATATTATACCTACATGTATAATATATAATATTATACCTACATGTATAATATATAATATTATACCTACATGTATAATATAATATTATACCTACATGTATAATATATAATATTATACCTACATGTATAATATATAATATTATACCTACATGTATAATATATAATATTATACCTACATGTATAATATATAATATTATACCTACATGTATAATGTATAATATTATACCTACATGTATAATGTATAATATTATACCTACATGTATAATGTATAATATTATACCTACATGTATAATGTATAATATTATACCTACATGTATAATGTATAATATTATACCTACATGTATAATGTATAATATTATACCTACATGTATAATGTATAATATTATACCTACATGTATAATGTATAATATTATACCTACATGTATAATATATAATATTATACCTACATGTATAATATATAATATTATACCTACATGTATAATATATAATATTATACCTACATGTATAATATATAATATTATACCTACATGTATAATATATAATATTATACCTACATGTATAATATATAATATTATACCTACATGTATAATATATAATATTATACCTACATGTATAATATATAATATTATACCTACATGTATAATATATAATATTATACCTACATGTATAATATATAATATTATACCTACATGTATAATATATAATATTATACCTACATGTATAATATATAATATTATACCTACATGTATAATATATAATATTATACCTACATGTATAATATATAATATTATACCTACATGTATAATATATAATATTATACCTACATGTATAATATATAATATTATACCTACATGTATAATATATAATATTATACCTACATGTATAATATATAATATTATACCTACATGTATAATATATAATATTATACCTACATGTATAATATATAATATTATACCTACATGTATAATATATAATATTATACCTACATGTATAATATATAATATTATACCTACATGTATAATATATAATATTATACCTACATGTATAATATATAATATTATACCTACATGTATAATATATAATATTATACCTACATGTATAATATATAATATTATACCTACATGTATAATATATAATATTATACCTACATGTATAATATATATTTACCTACATGTATAATATATAATATTATACCTACATGTATAATATATAATATTATACCTACATGTATAATATATAATATTATACCTACATGTATAATATATAATATTATACCTACATGTATAATATATAATATTATACCTACATGTATAATATATAATATTATACCTACATGTATAATATATAATATTATACATACATGTATAATATATAATATTATACATACAAGTATATTATAATATATACATACAAGTATAATATATAATATTATACATACAAGTATAATATATAATATTATACATACAAGTATAATATATAATATTATACATACAAGTATAATATATAATATTATACATACAAGTATAATATATAATATTATACATACAAGTATAATATATAATATTATACATACAAGTATAATATATAATATTATACATACAAGTATAATATATAATATTATACATACAAGTATAATATATAATATTATACATACAAGTATAATATATAATATTATACATACAAGTATAATATATAATATTATACATACAAGTATAATATATAATATTATACATACAAGTATAATATATAATATTATACATACAAGTATAATATATAATATTATACATACAAGTATAATATTATACATACAAGTATAATATTATACATACAAGTATATAATATATAATATTATACATACAAGTATATTAATATATAATATTATACATACAAGTATATAATATATATATTATACATACAAGTATATAATATATAATATTATACATACAAGTATAATATATAATATTATACATACAAGCATAATATATAATATTATACATACAAGCATAATATATAATATTACATACAAGCATAATATATAATATTATACATACAAGCATAATATATAATATTATACATACAAGCATAATATATAATATTATACATACAAGTATAATATATAATATTATACATACAAGTATAATATATAATATTATACATACAAGTATAATATATAATATTATACATACAAATATAATATAATATTATACATATATGTATAATAATAATTTATACATACATGTATAATATAATATTATACATATATGTATAATATAATATACATACATGTATAATATAATATTCATACATGTATAATATAATATTCATACATGTATAATATAATATACATACATGTATAATATAATATTATACATATATATAATATAATATTATACATATAATATAATATATATATATAATATATACAATATAATATATACAGGGTGTCCGAGAATTATCTGTACAAGTTTTGGCTGTTATTAAAAGTCAACCATGAAGTGTAGAAATTCCAGTGTTGTCCCATTTTACAGAGAATCTCATTAAGTTTTTTCTGATACAAAGTTGACAAGTTTTTTTAGAAATTCCAGTGTGTCCGAACATTATCTGTACAATTTCATCTGTTAATAAAATTGTTGATAACACGTAAAATTCTTAAACAAGATTTAGAAACTGTATTTTCAAAAGTTTCTTTTATTAAAGTAACATTGTTACAAACATTCAATATGTGCACCATTAGTGATTCGCAAAACATCCAATCGATACTCCAAATGTTGCCATGTACGCTGCAGCATATCCACATCAATTCGCTCAATAGCAGCTGTGATTCTTGCTTTTAAATCATCAATGTCTGTCACCCGAGTACATTTCTAAAAAACTTGTCAAAATGTGGTATCAGAAAAAAATTAACGAGATTCTCTATAAAATGGGGCAACACTGGAATTTCTACACTTCATGGTTGACTTTTAATAACAGCCAAAAATTATACAGATAATTCTCAGACACCCAGTATAATATAATATATATAATATAATATAATATATAAATGTGTGTGTGTAAATGTTATAATGTTTCAGACCAACAAGGACCCTGGGATCCACTCATGGATGGTCCACCTAACTGTGTTTGTAAGTGTATTGTGTATGTCCTCCGTGGTGGTGGAGGGGACTAGGGTTGCCAACCGTCCTTTTTTGTAGATTTTTGTCCTTGACCTTTCTTGAGTTCGGAAAGGACGCCATTTGTCCTTTTCTGATGACAATCTTGTTCCAAACAGTTTTAACAAAACTTTTGTTTAAAAGTTGTCTTAAGTCGAGTAACATTTTATAAACTCATTTCTTCACTTAAATGTTAACGTTCCGTGTAGCGGAAAAGTATAAATTTAAAAATAAATATTGTTACCATAAATTTTGTCAATGCATGACTCAATGGGTCAATATCTGTATATCAATAAAAATATTTACTTTAAGAAAATATGCAATAAAAAAGCATGCAGTATAAATTGTAATAAATTATAAATAAAATTTTACTTCTTTCCCTAACCTTGTAGACAGTATATTGGAATTGATGTTCTTTTCCTTTTTTTTTCAAACTTCATTGAGTTGGCAACCCTAGAGGGGACCTACAATTCTACGTGGGTTCCAAACCACAAGAACATAAGAAATTTATGTAAAAACTGTCTGTACATTGGCAACTACCAATTTTTACAAAACTAAATTATTATTTTAAAACTAATTAATTATCGATTTAAAACAAGATAGAATCTCTGGATCCAGAGGATCAAGTCATAATAGACTACTTTCCACAAATATGTTACACTCTATATCTATTTATAACCGACATGCAAATACAGGGTGTACATAAAGTCAGGATCTATTTTTGTGAAGCACTTTGAAATTATATGGAATTCAATCATAAAATGATAAAGTGGTAACATTTATTAAATAATTAAGAGTAGGATTCCACGTGACGCCCATCAGTATCCCTGCACAGCTCAAATCATTCCGCAGCATTTCTAAACACATTCTGGAGCATTTGCGGTGTTATGTTATCTGCAGCAGTTCGTATACGTAAGTTTTCAAGACTCGTAATCTTCGTCTGATAGACGTACGATTTGATAAAGCCCCATGCAAAGAAATCTAAAGGGGTTAAATCTGGTGATCTCGCTGGACAAGGTATGTTGCTTCCGCATCCGATCCAGCGATTTGGAAAACGTCCATTTAGATAATCCTGAACAATTTTGGCATAGTGACAAGGAGCACCATCATGTTGATAGACGACGGTACTAACAATCCTATCCCCGTCATCTATCAACATGATGGTGCTCCTTGTCACTATGCCAAAATTGTTCAGGATTATCTAAATGCACATTTTCCAAATCGCTGGATCAGACGCGGAAGCAACAGACCTTGGCCAGCGAGATCACCAGATTTAACCCCTTTAGATTTCTTTGCATGGGGCTTTATCAAATCGCACGTCTATCAGACGAAGATTACGAGTCTTGAAAACTTACGTACACGTATACGAACTGCTGCAGATAACATAACCCGGAAAATGCTCCAGAACGTGCTTAGAAATGCTGTGGAACGATTTGAGCTGTGCAGGGATACTGATGGGCATCATGTGGAATCCTACTCTTAATTATTTAATAAATGTTACCACTTTATCATTTTATGATTGAATTCCATATAATTTCAAAGTGCTTCACAAAAATAGATCCTGACTTTATGCCCACCCTGACACGACGGCAAGCAGCCAACCACGACCCACCCTGACACGACGGCAAGCAGCCAACCACGACCCACCCTGACACGACGGCAAGCAGCCAACCACGACCCACCCTGACACGATGGCAAGCAGCCAACCACGACCCACCCTGACACGACGGCAAGCAGCCAACCACGACCCACCCTGACACGACGGCAAGCAGCCAACCACGACCCACCCTGACACGACGGCAAGCAGCCAACCACGACCCACCCTGACACGACGGCAAGCAGCCAACCACGACCCACCCTGACACGACGGCAAGCAGCCAACCACGACCCACCCTGACACGACGGCAAGCAGCCAACCACGACCCACCCTGACACGACGGCAAGCAGCCAACCACGACCCACCCTGACACGACGGCAAGCAGCCAACCACGACCCACCCTGACACGACGGCAAGCAGCCAACCACGACCCACCCTGACACGACGGCAAGCAGCCAACACGACCCCACCCTGACACGACGGCAAGCAGCCAACCACGACCCACCCTGACACGACGGCAAGCAGCCAACCACGACCCACCCTGACACGACGGCAAGCAGCCAACCACGACCCACCCTGACACGACGGCAAGCAGCCAACCACGACCCACCCTGACACGACGGCAAGCAGCCAACCACGACCCACCCTGACACGACGGCAAGCAGCCAATCACGACCCACCCTGACACGACTGCAAGCAGCCAATCACGACCCACCCTGACACCACGGCAACCAACCAATCAGAACCCAACCAATCAGAACCCAACCAATCAGAACCCAACCAATCAGAACCCAACCAATCAGAACCCAACCAATCAGAACCCAACCAATCAGAACCCAACCAATCAGAACCCAACCTAACACCACCGCAAGCAACCAATCAGAACCCAACCTAACACCACCAGAAGCAACCAATCAGAACCCAACCTAACACCACCGCAAGCAACCAATCAGAACCCAACCTAACACCACCGCAAGCAACCAATCAGAACTCAACCTAACACCACCGCAAGCAACCAATCAGAACCCAACCTAACACCACCGCAAGCAACCAATCAGAACCCAACCTAACACCACCGCAAGCAACCATCAGAACCCAACCTAACACCACCGCAAGCAACCAATCAGAACCCAACCTAACACCACCGCAAGCAACCAATCAGAACCCAACCTAACACCACCGCAAGCAACCAATCAGAACCCAACCTAACACCACCGCAAGCAACCAATCAGAACCCAACCTAACACCACCGCAAGCAACCAATCAGAACCCAACCTAACACCACCGCAAGCAACCAATCAGAACCCAACCTAACACCACCGCAAGCAACCAATCAGAACCCAACTTAACACCACCGCAAGCAACCAATCAGAACCCAACCTAACACCACCGCAAGCAACCAATCAGAACCCAACCTAACACCACCGCAAGCAACCAATCAGAACCCAACCTAACACCACCGCAAGCAACCAATCAGAACCCAACCTAACACCACCGCAAGCAACCAATCAGAACCCAACCTAACACCACCGCAAGCAACCAATCAGAACCCAACCTAACACCACCGCAAGCAACCAATCAGAACCCAACCTAACACCACCGCAAGCAACCAATCAGAACCCAACCTAACACCACTGCAAGCAACCAATCAGAACCCAACCTAACACCACCGCAACCAATCAGAACCTAACATCATATCCTAACCTAACCCAGAACAAAGTGGGAAAGACCATGGATGAGAATGACAAATGATAAGAATAGACCAATTTGAAAATGCCTTGTTTGAAATCCACACTCTTACTTTCCAATTCTTGGGCACAATCAAATGGGAATGATGAGAGAATATATAATAAAAAACCAGAAAACCTAAATTAAAGAGCAAAAAACCCACTTTTTTTTTTTTTAATTTAAGTGTACTGCTATAGTCAATTTAAAGGAATATAAGCTAAAAAATACTCATTTGTGTATAACACTTCTAAAAGATGGGGCATTTCAGGACAAATCATGCAGAAAAAAGGAAATTTAATACCACATCTTCATTTTTCCTATAATTTAGTATACTACATTGTCTGAACCAACAAACTCAAAACAAAAAATTATAGCTCAATTGAAGTAATGGTTAAAATATTATGCCCCCTCCCCAATTTTGTCAAAACATACTCTATATAATTTTACAAGTCTAAAACCAATAAGGGTCATGCTATGACCTTCCAAACATCAGTGACTTGTCTTTGACTTTGACTCCTGTGACCCTTGTATCTCACGAACCACTGGTCACGTGGAGCTGAAATTGGCTAAGTTAATTCTCCACCCAAGATAACTCTACACCAAAAATCATTAAAATCAGGAGATGTAGTGTGTTAATCACTGGATGGTTTGTGCTGGAATGCCTTATTAGTTACTTTTTCTAAATTATACTTCCAATAAATTTGTCCTGAATAACAACCCCTGAAATGCTCATTATTTAAAAGTTAGTTTTTCATGCAGATTAAGTCTTAAAAACTTAAATTCTGACTCGTTACTATATTAAGCAACACGAGTGCCATTATCAACATAGCCTAACTGTAACTGTATGAACATTTGTAATTTACCCTTTGTAAACGCAGTCATGTTGCATTAAAACAAACATTTAAAAAAATTTAATTTTTTTTTTAATGGCCTTACTTCAAAGATGGTAACTTATTTTGACCTATGTACAGGCAATTTTATATGGAGGTAATTAAAATGAAATGTAGACTAAACGCTAACTAAAATTTTATACAAGGCTACAAGGCTACAACTACAAGTTGGATAAAATGAATCTTAAAATCCTTACCTAAATCTTCTAACATGGTTTTTATAGTAACACTCTGTTTTGCAATTTCCACATCAACTTCAAATGTTTCTCCATCACTACTCTGAAGTTTAATAGAAGGCATCTGTAAATTGAAATATTACATTTAAACAAGAAGCGCAAGATCATCAATAATGCTTTTGCCTAATGCTTGTAACCTTGACCTTCGATGCAAGGTCCTGATTCTTGCTCATGACATTTTGTGATGGTACAGCAATCCCTCAATATGTACGAAGGAGGCGTGTATGAGAAATTCGTACATAATGAATATGAATGATAACACTGGTATGCATATGAAATTTTTTTGTCTGCTGTGAGGGTTTTTTCAACTCATATTATATAATTCGACCATGCTGAATTCGAAAATGACATTGGTTTTCCTCAATCAGGTCAGGTTTTTTCTCTATTGGCCATTTATTATAAGTCCAATTTTATCCCAAAATTTATTGATTTTTTTAGCTTAAACACTGTAGATACGAGTAATATTATAAGAACACTCGTGAAAAATGAAAACATTGTGTGAATAAATACTTTTATTCATACAATGAATATGGAAAAAAGTTTATTGAGGAAGGAATGAAGTTTTTTTGGCTTTCCATCTGTGTTTTTCTTCGGGCACGTCTCGCTTCAAACACCAGCAATAGTCCACCATCATATTGATATCCCAGTTTCCCTGGTACCTCTCTTCCATTATTTTGATATCTTGGTGAAATCATTCACCCTGTTCCTCACTATAATCCCGGCAATTTTCAGGAAAATAGTCCAAGTGGGACCACAAAAAGTGCATTTTTATGGACATGCGCGACCCATGAGCTTTGAAAGCTTCCATCAAGTTTTTGACAACGGACTCGTATTCTGGACTTCTACGCTTGCCAAGAAAATCAGTGACAACTGATTTGAATGCCTGCCAGGCATTCTTCTCAGTTGGAGTCATTGCATTTTCGAACTGAGTATCCTTGATCAAAGTTCGAATTTGAGGACCATCAAAAACCCCAGCATTTAGTTTAGCATCAGATATATGAGGAAATTTACTCTTGAGATATCGGAATGCTGAACCCTCCTTATTCATTGATTTGATGAAATTTTTCATCAAGCCCAGCTTAATATGAAGTGGTGGGAGCAAAATTTTTGTTGGTGGTACAAGGGGCACTGAAACGACATTATGCGACCCAGGTTCAAAATTCTCTCTGGATGCCCATTCACACTGTGCATAGTGCTTCTCATCCGCTCGGCTATCCCATTTGCAGAAGAAACATGGGTATTTCGTGTATCCCTCTTGCATTCCCAATACAAATGCCACAATCTGAAAAAAAATGAAAATATTTAAAGAATTTAGAGAATTTGTTCTATTAGATAAAAAAATCTATGCATTGTACTGTATCACTTCTGTGGGGAAGTTAAGTGTTCTTATACACTCTCAAATAACCTTTGGAAAAACAACATAGTCAATAGCAATAGTTTACTTATGATATTAGTATTACCTTCAAATCTCCACAGATCCTCCAGTTATGTTGGTCGTATACGAGAGCATCCAGTAAAATTTTCATGTTATCGTAGCTCTCAGTAAGTTGTACGGAATGTGCTACAGGGACTGATGCAACCCTATTCCCAATGTTGAGAAGTACTGCTTTCAAACTTCGTTTAGACGAGTCTATAAATAGCCTCCATTCTGATGCATTATATGGCAGGCCCAAGGATTCGATTAGCCTGTCAACATTGCAGCAGTACACTAAGGAAGAGGTATTTTCGTGCACTGCAAAAAACTTGCGGAATTCTTCCTCTCATTTCCTATACCAGGAGAATGTTGTTCCCGGAGCCAGCAAGTTGTCCTCTTGAAGTCATGAGCCCAAGATCTCAGCAGCTAATTTGGAAAGTCCTAAATCCCTGGTAAGATCATTAAGTTTGGCCTGGTTGAGAGGCCTCGGCTCATTTGAAGCGGTATTTTGAGGTATATATGACTGGGACTTGTCATTGGCATTGATTCATCATCAGAATCATCGAAGTCCAGGGTTTGAGGTGGGTCGGGTATTGGAATTCCAGGACCATGGGGTACAGGTCTCATAGCAGAAGGAATGTCAGGGTATACAACAATGTGTTTATTCTTCTTGTTAACTCCTGAAAATAGAAACACAGAAACATGGATATAAAACTTGCATATGAAATAGAAGCAGCATTCAGACAGTGGCGGCTCGTGAGGGAAGGCTGCGGTCTGTAAGATATGAAATAGGTCGATGGAGTCTGTATATTTTCTTTCTTTTTCATTCATATTGTCCCTTTGGGGACAATATGAATGAAAAAAAGAAAATATACAATCATTGTATATGTAAATGTAACTTGTATAACAATATATATGTGCAAATGTATTTTCTATAACAATATGTATATGTAAATGTATGATTACCATTATGGTGAATATTGTTATATATGGTGAATATTACATTATGGTGAATATTATGTCAAGTTTCATACGAGGATTTCAAAATATTTAAGAAAAATAAATTTATAAGCCCACCTTGGAGGTTTGTCATGCAGAAATAGCAATCTGTCACGTGATCCTTTCCTTCTCTCCAAATCATGGGAATTCCAAAAGGCAAAGATTTTGCTCTGCCTTTGCTCCATCATCTCAAATTTTCAATGCACGTCTTGCAGCACATATGAGGGGCGAAATTTTTGTCCTGGTCCCCTAGCTTAATTCCAAAGTATGCTCTATACATTGTCTTCACAAATTTAGTGATTTGGGACTGGTTATTTGGCATGGTAACCGTCCCACATATGTAGCAGAATCTATTGGGATCATTTTTACATGCTCTATTCATTATGAAATATTTATCTATATGCCTGAAAAGTAAAGAAAGATATTATACAAGTGAAACAAGTGATGAGAGATGTTACTGTTCCAATTCCGCTTTGACAAAATCACAAAAAATTATATTTTATTTATGAGGCCATAGGCGGATAACCTGAGCTGATTGAGAAAAACGGATTGCAGATTCGAAATCAGCAGGAAAAACTCTATAAGAATCACTTACAAAACCCTTGACAGCAAAATTGATGCATACCAGTGTAATACATGGTGTCAATGGAGAAACACGCGAGTAAGCTATGATTTTGTGACTTTCACAAAATTGTATTGTAGAAGTACAAATTAAAATCATTACATAAACCTGCAGCAAATAAAAATTATAAATAAATTAAGATATCTTAATGTATTATAAAAGAACATACATACATACTAAATATGGATCGTAATTTAAAGAAGTCTCAATGCAGGAAAAGTTCGTTAAAATTAACCACATCAAGATGACTTCAAATTACAATCCATATTTAGTATGTACGTCGTTCTTCTTTAATAATACATTCTCCAGGCATGTCTGTCTGTCTGTTATACACTTTGAGCTTTATCCAGTCCTTCTTGCAGCAAAAAATACTATATGAGAAGCATAATGGATATAGTGTGAAGCATATAAGCTTGTGGACTAGCAACCAATCAGAGCATTTGTCATCATTTGTACAACAGTAATATCTTACCATTTACTTTATTTATAATTCTATTTGCTACAGGTGTAAAAAACAAAATTTTTGAAATCATAACATGGTACCTCAAATTATTGTGAACCTTTCTAAGAATAACTTCTGACAAAAATATCAGCTCATTTGAAGTATATTTAGGGGTGCCGCACTACTATAAAAAATATCAGAAATAAAAAAAATCAGTAATATTATATGGATTGTGGAGTAGTTATCTTCTGTAGGTATGTTACTTGTGTTGTTGAGATGATAGCATCATAGCAGTGTAGGAGTGTCAAATGGCAAGTTCAGTAGCGACTAGAAAATCAACAGAAATGTGGCTTATTGGACAAACAATTGAGACAATATGTGGAAGAAAGCTACCATCCTATGACGACGTTCTGCGGCTTATTTTTCATTATCTACATGCCAAAAAGACATTGAAAGACATCTAAAGCTGTTTGCGCTGAAGTATTGAAATTTTGGGATATGGCAAATATACCAACTGCTGACTATCGCAATGTTACAAAAAAAAAATAGAAAAAGAATATTTTAATTATAGAGGACTTCAAAAATCTAAATCTAGATGTTCACAGACAAATAGATAAAGAAACTTCTTTTCAAGAATGTTTGGATGATTTATTTGATATCGCCCATGCCAATGCTCTGCAAAAAATGACAGTAGAAGAAGACAGCTTTTCTACAAGCTCAATGAGAGAAGGGGAGAAGAGGCTACATAGGAAGTGTGGACAAAATATGTGCTCTCAAACAATCTAAGAAGATCTAGAGATGAAGCATTTCAACGCCAAGTTAAGAAAGAAACTTTGAGAAAGAAAATGAACAACAGTGACTCAATTTTCATCAAATAGTAGTTCCTCTGAGGAAGAGCCAAGTAAATCAAGTACACCAGTCACCATAAAGAAGGAGAAACTTGGTAGTCATAAACCAGCAATGGTTGTATCAACAGAATTAGCAATGACGCTGGACAGAAACAAATTAAGTGATCGCCAAGCAGTATCAGTAGCAGCAGCTACTGTATCTTCTCTTGGATATGAAGTTGATGATATTGTTCTGAGTAGAAGTTCAACACGGAGAAAACAAATATCAGTTCATCAGCAAATTATGGATGACATCAAGCAATCATTTGAAACTGATATTCCTCTAACAGTTCAATGGGATGGAAAGCTTATCCAAGATCTTACTGGTGATGATAGCATGGATAGACTTCCCATTATTGTATCAGGCAGAGGAAAATCTAAGCTTCTCTCAGTACCTAAACTTAAATCTGGCACTGGAAAAAATTATTGCAGGTGCTGTGGTTGAAGCTTTGGATGACTGGGGGCTACGAGATTGTGTGCAGGCAATGTGCTTTGACACAACTGCAAGCAACACTGGCGATAAAAAAGGAGTATGTACTCTTATTGAAAGCATACTTGAACGGCCGCTTCTCGGACTAGCTTGTCAGCATCGCATTCTCGAAATAGTAATAGCATCTGTCTTTGACAAATGTCACAGTGCTGCCACTGGTGGTCCGGATATCTTGTTATTTAAGCATCTTAAAAATAAATGGAAGACACTTGACACAAACAAGTTTGAAATTGTTCAAATTGATGTACTGGAAAAGCCCAGTATAATTGAAAATTGCAAGCAACATTTAATTAAATTACAACCTCGAGCAGATTACCGAGAACTCTTAGATTTGACAATCATATACCTTGGAGATGTTCCTTTTGATGGCATTAAATTCCATCAACACGGAGTGTTACACTGTGTGCGATGGATGGCACGAGTGATATATGCAATAAAAATTTGTCTTTTCCACAAACAAATGGAAGTCACTAGACGTGAACTAGAAGGGATGCAATGTTTTGCATTATATGCTGTTCGATGCTACGTAAATGAATGGTTTTTAGCACCCATTGCTTCCTCTGCACCAGCTAATGACCTATCTCTTCACAAGAAACTTCAATCCTATGATGATAAAGAAATATCTGCAGCTGCATCTAAAACACTCTCTCATCATCTCTGGTATTTGAATGAAGAGCTCATCAGACTTTCTTTTTTTGATGAAGAAACGTCACTGGAAGTCAAGCGAGAAATGGTGAAGGCGCTGGATGTGAATGGCTCTCAAAATCCTCCTAAATGGATAAATTTGAATGTGAATGATCCTAACCTACAAGACAAAACACTAGCTAGCTTCGTCAGTTCAACAACTCGCAACTTCACAAAATTAGCATTGCCAATGGACTTTTTGGACAGAGATCCTGCTGATTGGAACGCTAATGATGACTACAAAGCTGCTAGCAATTATGTAAAAAATATAAATGTTGTAAATGACAATGCTGAGAGAGGTGTTGCTTTAATTAAGAACTTCAGTGGCCATCTTACGAAAAGTGAAGAATGACATCATCATCTACAAATTGTAGAGCAGCGCACCGAAAGCGTTTTCCAAACGTAAAAAAATCTACAATAAAAGAGGGACTTAGATAAAGGAAATAAGTGGAATAGAAACAAAATTAGAAGACTGTGAATCAGGCCTACAGGGGGATACCACATTAAAAAAATGCACCGATAACAGCTACTTCAGGGGTAAAAAATATTAATATAAATAATCCAATTGGAGAATAAAATGAAAGGTTTGACCTCCGTGCGGCACCTCTAAATATTATCCAATTTGCATTCAAATTGGTATTTAGAATTCTTTAACCATTCTTCACAATATCCAGGGGTACCATATCAAAAATAATAAATTTGAAAATTCACCCTTATAGGTTGGACCAGTCTAATGTACATATTATGTAACAATTTTAATTTCTATTTTCTATGATAAAATTTCACGAAATTGTAGCTTACTCATACTACGTACCCCGATTGATACCATGTATTATATACAGGTAGGTCTTAATGATACGAGCAGTTACATTCCTCCAACCCCGCTCATATAGCAAATTCTTGTACAGGAAAACCCCGATTAGTGTGGAATGGTGCCAGGAAAAAACCGCAATAAGCGAAACCGCAATAATCGGGAACCATAACCTATGGGAAATAGGTTATTGTTGCCAAAATTTCCAAAATGATAACTAAAACTTTAATTATCGATTTTTTAAAAACATCGGGTATTTATTCATGTACGTATTTAAATAAAGGTAATAAATGAAATGCAGTTTTTAGTTTTAAAAGTTTATTGCAGTGCACCAGCATGTGCACAAAAAATGCATGAAATGTTTTATTTTTTGGCAAAATATTTTACGGGATTTGTTTGCTTCAAATTATTATTATTCTTCTCTTGGTACATTACTCTAACAGCAAATTGAATTTTCTATTTCTCGGCGCACCTTCATTGCACACTCGACATTAGGATCTCCATCCATTATTTTCTGCTTGAGAGATTCACAATCATGAAACATTTCATCAAGTTCTTTTAGCGTGAATTCTTTTGTTGCTGTTTCAATTTCATTTTCTTCAGCATCGCCATCCTGAAGTTTCTTGTCAATAAAATAACACAGAATAAGCAGCAAAACGATATGCACGCTGCGGAGGCAGCAGCGATACTGAAGCTTGCTTGAATTCAGCATGTATATACGTACGTACGAACATACATAGCGTTTGTAAATTTTTGGTTGGCGCGAAAATACTGCAATAACTAATTATTAGTGCAATAATCAGTTTTTTGGTATCAAATTGTAAACCGCAATAACTCGAAAACCGCAATAACTCGAAAACCGCAATAACTCGAAACCGCAATAACTCGAAACCGCAATAACTCGAAACCGCAATAATCGAAACCGCAATAATCGAAACCGCAATAATCGAAACCGCAATAATCGAAACCGCAATAATCGAAACCGCAATAATCGAAACCGCAATAATCGAAACCGCAATAATCGAAACCGCAATAATCGAAACCGCAATAATCGAAACCGCAATAATCGAAACCGCAATAATCGAAACCGCAATAATCGAAACCGCAATAATCGAAACCGCAATAATCGAAACTGCAATAATCGAAACTGCAATAATCGAAACTGCAATAATCGAAACTGCAATAATCGAAACTGCAATAATCGAAACTGCAATAATCGAAACTGCAATAATTGGGGTTTCCCTGTATAATGAACTACATAACCTATGGGGAAAAAGGGGGGTTGGTTCCCAAATATTATACAAATATATATATATGAAATAGCATACAAGTATGTACACTTACTTGTATTATTATGTATACTTGTATTACAAGTATGTAACTTATTTGCCCTTGGAGATGGGAGACTTAAATATCAGCACCAAACCACCTCAGCTAGTGGAGGGCTGTGGTTCTGAAGATGGAGGTGGTGGAGGTGGTGGAGGTGGAGGGGAAGGCTTGGGCGGGAAGAATCAGTGGTGTTATTTGTGCCACCTTAGCCTTCTTCTGCCGGTAAAGCTCCTCATATCTGCCCAGCAAGTCCAATAGCTTGGCCTTGAAGTCCAGAGCCCTCTCCAGCCAGTTCAGCTAAGCATCTGCTACCATCAATTATGTCACTCAAGCTCTTGGCTGTGAACTACTCCATCATAGGCAAAGCTCCTCCCTCAGGGTCTTTGCTTTCCTCCTCATGGCGATGTTCATCCAGGAGGAACAGGTCCTCATTGGAGAGCTTGTGAGTGTGAGTTGAGGTGGTCAACCACATCATCCCCATCAACCTCCTTGAACCCAGACTCCTGAGCCAGGCTGACGATCTGATGGCAGGCACTTCCTGGGTCAGAAAACCACGGAAACTGTACACACATGCAGGCCACAGTACCCACCACACACCCTTCATGTTGGAGGATGTGACTTCCTCCCAAGAGAGCTTGATGCTTTCAAGGCCTTGCTTGATATTGTAGGCCTTCCAAAACTCCTTTATGGTCTGCTTCCTATCCTCCGTCACTGCCAGCAGCTGCCAGATACACCTCTGGGTATAATAGGCCTTGAACATAGTGATGACTCCCTGGTCCATAGGCTGGAGGAGAGAGGTGGTGTTGGCTAGCAGGAATAAGACCTTTACATTGGGACATACCTCCTCCAACATTGTTGGATGTCCAGGGGCATTGTTGATAACCAACACACACTTGTTGGTGAGGTTGTTCTCCTTGGTGTACTTCTCGATGAAGGGCAAGTAGTAGTCAATGATGTAGTCCTGGAATAAGGGCTGTCACTCAGGCCTTAGGGTTAGACCACCACACAACTGGCAACCTCTGCTTCACACACCCCTTCAATGCACAAGGGTTTTCTGAGTGGTACACTAACAGGAGTTTTAGCTTCATGTCTCCTGCTTTGCCCCTGAGAAGCAGAGTGAGACAGTCCTTGCTGGCCTTAAACCCGGGCGCAGACTACTACTCCCTGGAGATGTAGGTCCTGGATGGCATTTTCTTCCAAAAGAGGCCAGTCTCATCCAGGTTGGAAACTTGCTTAAGGGAGCAGCCTCCCCTCCTGAATGATTTTGGCAAACTCTTCTGGGAAGTTTGAGGCAGCCTCAGTCTGCACTAGCCACCTCACCTTGTATCTTGATGTTGCGAAGGTTAGCACATTTCCTGAATCATGCCAACCACCCATCATTGGCAGAAAAAGTTTCACTGATGCCAATAACATGGCTATGACACCTTGCACCATGTGCACCAACACCCTCATCCCCCTCACTATCACTATCTCCAGCACTCTCACCAGCCGCAACACTTGCATCATACTACTCCTTGCACTTTTTCCACAGTGAAGTGCCTTTTCTTTAATGAGAGAGAGCCTTGGAGATGAGCATATTGGCCTGGTTCTGGGTTCTCCACCCACTCATAGCAACCTCTCCATCTTCTCAATTACACAGTTACAGGTGCAAGTAGCCTGCACACTGGAACTTCATGCAGAACTACCACCATTTCCAGCACTATCACCAGACTTGAGGATGGTGCAGATGGTTGAGGAGGACATACCAAAGGCACAACATAGGTCAGACATGCAGTCACCACGCTTGTGCCTATTCACAATTTCCACTTTCTTGCTAAGTGAAATAGGCACTCATGCATGCTTAGCAGTCGTGGCACTCAGGGAGCTCAGGGCGTGCTTGGCAGGCATGATGTAATGATTCCTTCACGAGTTCATTGCAAACACAAAGGTAAATAACACTCGCATACTGACTATGACCAAACAGGTAGACAGTGAGCAGAGATAGAGTGAGTGGGAATGAGGCAGCTAGGAATACTGTGAGGAGAAGGGGGAGGGGTGCACAGCATCCCGGCGATGGCTCACAAACTCATCTCTGCACATCTACATCATGGGCTGCATCACAGCTAGCCATGCATTTTGAATTTCCTTCTGCCCTCTTGTACCAATTCTCATGAGAGTCTTGTAAGATCAGAGTTGTATAATGGAAAAGTCCCATAAATGCTAACCTTGTATCATCAGTTTCTTGTATTACAAATGCTTGTATAACGGGACATGCTTGTATAACGGGACCTACCTGTATATGGTATTCAATATGTATGAAATTCAGTGCATACAAATTTCTCATGCACACATCCTTCATACATATTAACCCTTCACGGATGAGTCCGCAGCATATGCAGTCACTCTTGTTACCAGAACGTATAGGTTTTATTATTGAAAACTAAATATTTTAGTAACTAGTCACTGAAATGATACACATTTTGGGTTCCTTTCCCAACAACTAAATGACATCTATATATAAACACGTAGAAACATTTATAGAAACTAGGCATTGTTGTACAATTTATATTATTTCTGGTGGACCTTAAGGTACCATCCGTCGTTAAAGGGTTAAGGGATTGCTGTACTAGATAAAAATTATCACAACCTATTTGTTTCCACGTGTATTGTCACCCTTCTCCCAATAATGTATGAAGTGTAACTAAGCTTAAATTTTCATAAACTGTGGAGAAAATTTTTTTCACCACAAAATATGGGTGCCTGGAGTGCAGGTTTGATCATGTGTGGTTCAAATGTACCACGTGGTGATTGCTGTGTAATTCAACTATTTTCACCAAATCTTCCAAAATTTGCCCAATATTTTGACACGCAAAAAAAGCCGAAATACCTAATATTGATTTAGCAGGGTCCAACTGTACCTATACAGTCAGCCCTACTATAACATGCAGAATGCCTTCTGGAAAAACAGCACGTTATGCAATCATGCGCTGTGACAAGCTTGTTTTTACATAGGAATAATGTTATAAGTCATGGATGCATTTTCTCAAATTTATTTTTTCCTTAAAATTCAATTTAGCAATTGCTCAAATGCTTTTACCAACATGTATATTAATGCATAAAGAAACAAATATTGCAGTGAAAAACTCTATTTAAAAAAATAGATGTAAAATTAAAATCTCTGAGTGAAGGTTTTGAATTATCCATTGAACATTATCTGGAAGTTTCCATAGTGTTGCACTTACATTTTTCATATTGTTCTGTGCAAAATAGATATACTTAAATTAAACTCTTGGTGAGTGAAGGTTTTGAATGTTGGACTATGTTTAATCTGACAGTACTTAGCTAACTATAAGCCAATGAATGTTTTTACGGTCTTGATATTTTTAATGTTTTTCTTGCACATAATTTCAAATTTTCCATGTAATAACATTTTTATGGTCTTAAAATACTTAGCGTGTAAAAACAAATCTGCGTTGTAATAGTACGCATTATAGCAGGGCCAACTGTACATACTTTAGTACAAGACACTACAGCCTTAAATTTTATATAGGTTGGGGATGAGTTTAGTCTGTTTTGGAGTTTTTTTTTTTTTAAATTCTTAATTTTTGAGAATTAAAAATTAACTTTTTTTTGTACATTAATGAATTTGTACATAGTCATACATATTCAGGGATTGCTATATTTGTATAAAATTTCATCAATTTATGTTGACCAAAGTTACAGTCAATACATAAAAACTCCATTTGACCTTTGATGCAACTCTCATATCAGCTTGTGACTAAGATGGTGTGGTTAAAAACCAAGTTTTGTAGGAATTTCCACAGTTAAGAAGGATTCCTGGGAGTTCCCAAACCCCTCAGTAGGGCCTGGGAGGTTTCAGTAATCCCCATTGGGCCAGAGGTTTCTTGGAAAGCCAGGCCTTCAGTTACTAAAAATGTTTTTCCTTCTCTTTAATTGACTATACTCTCAGTATAGAGAATAATCAGAACTTTGAGGCAATCATATATTCCCATTACATGAGAAAGGAAAACATCTCTTCTCCTTGATGGTGTGTGGTAGGTGATCCTATAGTCTTGTTTTTATCAATGGTGTATGCATCACAATGGATTTTGAGCATTGTCAGGCTGAACTAAATTGTATCTAACTGCCTTATGAGCAGCATATTAATGCACACACACATCTCAAAATTTGAGAACCTTAATTATTATTGTTAATTTTGCCCCCTTTTCTGGCATCATTGCACTCATGGATTCCTGTGGGTCCATTCAGAGGCGTACCAATACTTTTTGCCGCTCGGGGTGAAAATGCCATATATTTGTGTGGTATGGGACATTTTTTTTGGGGGGTTAGTAGTAATATATTTTTTTGTCCAAGTGCTTAGTTGGTTCTGGATGCACATTGGTGTATGTTTAATGAAATTTTTCATATTGTGGGGGTTGTGAAGTTCTTCACAAAACCCCGACCCTAATTTTCAAGTCCTATCTAGTTCTTCAAGCTTCTCTCTCAAAAACATGAGTCTAGTTAGTAAGCCTGTTCATGACTCCAGATTTGAAAAAATTTACTGGAGCATAGCTCTGAATTTACTTTTTTTCCCCTTACACCACAAGATAGGTTAATGATAGTAAACTCTTGAATTGACGACATACCAATTACAAATTGTTTTAGCTAAACATAATAATACAATAATGTACAGTTTATAACTCACCTTAAGTTTATTTATTCATTGCAGCAGCAACAGTAGACGGTGTTAGACCTTGCATGTAGGCATTTGTTGTGAATTTACCATCATGTATGCTTGGCCACTGATCAATGGCTTTCTGTGTGATCATTACAGCAGATCTAGTGCCTGGAGCTGGACCCTCCTTCACAATTCTGCACAGCTTAGTCAAATGAGATGGCTTAATGGATCCTTTGTGTTCAACAATGTAACCAAGAATGGAGAATGTCCCTTCAGCTGGTGCTTCACTCCAGGCAGTTGATCCATCTTTATCAAAATGCTTTAATCTCTCTGTGATTCCTTTCCACAGCTGTTCTATATATTCTGTCAGCCAATTTATCACTGAGTCTTTTATAAAACTACTTTCAGATCTGGTTCTGGATGGTCTAGCAACTTCAGCAACCTGGTAGTAATCAGAACGTTTCTTGATGTATTTGTAAACTTCATTTAGGATGTAATCCTCAGCTGTTAGTTCCTTTTGCTGCCCTGTGGTATCGTGCTTAAATTCAGAAACTACATCATTTGCATTTCCTCCATTAGCTAATTTGGAAATTGTTTCCATCACTCTTAACATAACAGTTTTCCCCCTTCTTTATAAAATATATTTTCTACAAATTCTGCACTAACTGTGGTTTTTTGAGCTACTTGCAACATAATCTTTGTTACATAGGAAATCAATACATAGAACTTGGCACTAATTTCTTTCTCTTGTGGATGATCAAAAAACACAATTTTCCACAAATCTGTCAAATTGATCAAATTTGTAATTAGCCATGCGAGTATCAGATTTGAGTTTTGGTCTCTTAAAACCAATGATATTGTCAAGAACCATATTGGTATAGTCAAGGCCTGATCTCAGATTTGAAGAGTGATTCTGAATAAAGTCTAAAAGCTCACTTAGTTTACAAATTTTCTTCAATGCATCAACGTGGGCTCTGTTCACAAGATGCATTAAGTCCCATCAAAATTTGAAATTTTCTCCAAACAACTTTTTCATTTCGTTTTTAAATGGCTCATTGTCCTTACAAAAAGCCCCATCTCCAACCATTCCAGATACCTTGGATTTAATTGCTTCTTCAGATAGTTTCAAGTCATTAGGAGACTTCCAACACATCAAAAATTTCATTGGCCAAATAAACTCCTGATTTGCTGCGTACTAAATTTATCCCAGCAAGTTTTACAGTCTTATCTTCTTCACTCATAACTAATACAACTAGCATGCTTAATCCCAAAATTGTTCCAATGTCAGCTGTTATTGTTACTAAAGTTTGTTCTAAGAACCACTTTACAGTTTGTTCTTTAAGTTGATTATCTAATAGCTCACAAATTGTCTCTCACGCATGTGTGCTATGATTCAAATTTCCAACCTCACAACCTGACCTATGTAATACAGCTAGAAGTACTGGATATAGAGCCCATGCAGTGTTTGTTTTCATTATGTAGTATAAGATGTTGCCACATAAGTCTTCTATGCATTTAGTAGTGTTCCGAGATGTTTTTTTCACTTCATAAACAGCAGCTCTTTGATGATGCTGAAGTTTAATTAATCTCTTCATGTGGGTTTTCAGATTTCTCACTTACCTTTTGTTTCTTAGGTGGAGGAGAAGCACTTTCTTCAGTCTGTGAAACATCTAGTGAAAAAGTTTCATTTTCTAGATTAGCAGTTGATGAAGTTGGTTTATTTTTCTGAGGTCTAGCACTAGCACATTTTGTGAACAAACTAAATGACTGCTTTGCCATATCTCTTTGCTGCACTTCATCCTGGTATTTCTTTACTGCAATATCTAAGCTGTGGGCCCAAACTCTGGGACCTCTTGTATTGTAACAAATATTTTTTTTTGGAATTAAAATGTTCCTCCTAGTTTTGCTTCTTTGAATATTTGTTCTTGCATTGACCACAAAAGTAACCCCTTTTAACACCCTCACTTTTCTCTCCAACTTCTTCAATATTAGGATCCATTATTGATTATTGACTACCTGAAAAAATACAAAAGTAAAAGTTAGTAAATATAGTATGGTAAAAGTGAGTAACAGTAAGTAAATATAGTACAATGAAAGTAAGTGCTTTAAACTTAGTAAAAGTAAGGAAGAGTAAGTAAAAGTAGGTAAGTTAAAGTAAGTAAAAGTAAGTTTAAACTTAACTAAACTTTTCAATTCTAGAGTCATGGTGGATTACTTAAAACCGCACAAGTAATTATCTGGCCAATTTATCAAACCTGGCCGAGATCAATGGAACATAGTCCAATCCTGATAATTTTATATTAAAAAAATATACGTTTTAATAAAATTTTAATCATCAAAACATTGAAGCTTAACAAAAAATAAAAATAATTGTTAAATATGGAATTACCAACTAAACTTAAAATAACTAAATTTGTAATTTAAAAAAATTGGTTTGTACAAGAACGTATACACAAAAAAATTACATAATGTCTAGCGGATGAACAAAACCCAAACCCAAATTTACTTTTTCTCATGGTCAAATTTACTGGAGCAATGCTCCCAAGATCCCAGGAATCTGGAGTCATGAGCCTGTTAACTGTAAAAATACTGTAACTGTGCCAGACTGTGGTTGATCTTGGAAGTCTATTAAAAGGTTATGAAACCAGAGTAGATTGCCAGATAGAGAGGCCAAGATTAATACAGACGTGTCCTTTTAGAAGCCAAGGGAGTTTGGAAAGCCTTTAAAGGTATGATGTTAAGTACTCTAGCTTGTAATCCTTGGCCAGTGTACAATAGGAATAAAGACTTGTTCATAATTCTTATTCCTAGCTACTGTGGTGGTGTCATTTGTATTTCACCATCATTATTAGTATTAATTATTATTATTATTAAAAGTAGACATATATATATATGTTTTTGAAATTGACTTAGTATAGATAGGTGTAATAAATCCAGCCAGGTTAGAATCAGACATCAGACCTTTACTTATTGCCCTGTTTGCAGTGCATGCTGGAGCCCTGGAGTTTCCTTTAGCCAAATCCAGTCATCTGTGATCCAGTCATGTAACTAGCTAGAGAATCTATTATCATTATTATAGGACACCAGTCACATTATTCCAGAGTTAGGGTTTTTTGCCCATTCTTGTTTGGCACTGATTACACTGGTATGCATATGAAATTTTTTTGTCTGCTATGAGGGTTTTTTCAACTCATATTATATAATTCGACCATGCTGAATTCGAAAATGACATTGGTTTTCCTCAATCAGGTCAGGTTTTTTCTCTATTGGCCATTTATTATAAGTCTAATTTTATCCCCAAATTTATTGATTTTTTTAGCTTAAACACTGTAGATACGAGTAATATTATAAGAATACTCATGAAAAATGAAAACATTTTGTGAATAAATACTTTTATTCATACAATGAATATGGAAAAAAGTTTATTGAGGAAGGAATGAAGTTTTTTTGGCTTTCTGTCTGTGTTTTTCTTCAGGCATGTCTTGCTTCAAACACTAGCAATAGTCCACCAGCATATTGATATCCCAGTTTCCCTGGTACCTCTCTTCCATTATTTTGATATCTTGGTGAAATCATTCACCCTGTTCATCACTATAATCCCGGCAATTTTCAGGAAAATAGTCCAAGTTGGACCACAAAAAGTGCATTTTTATGGACATGCGCGACCCATGAGCTTTGAAAGCTTCCATCAAGTTTTCGACAACGGACTCGTATTCTGGACTTCTACGCTTGCCAAGAAAATCAGTGACAACTGATTTGAATGCCTGCCAGGCATTCTTCTCAGTTGGAGTCATTGCGTTTTCGAACTGAGTATCCTTGATCAAAGTTCGAATTTGAGGACCATCAAAAACCCCAGCATTTAGTTTAGCATCAGATATATGAGGAAATTTACTCTCGAGATATCGGAATGCTGAACCCTCCTTATTCATTGATTTGATGAAATTTTTCATCAAGCCCAGCTTAATATCAAATGGTGGGAGCAAAATTTTTGTTGGTGGTACAAGGGGCACTGAAATGACATTATGCGACCCAGGTTCAAAATCCTCTCCGGATGCCCATTCATGCTGTGCATAGTGCTTCTCATCCGCTTGGCTATCCCATTTGCAGAGGAAACATGGGTATTTCGTGTATCCCCCTTGCATTCCCAATACAAATGCCACAATCTGAAAAAAAAAATGAAAATATTTAAAGAATTTAGAGAATTTGTTCTATCAGATAACAAAATTTATGCATTGGACTATATCACTTCTGTGGGGAAGTTAAGTGTTCTTATACGCTCTCAAATAACCTTTGGAAAAACAACATAGTCAATAGCAATAGTTTACTTATGATATTAGTATTACCTTCAAATCTCCACAGATCCTCCAGTTATGTTGGTCATATACGAGAGCATCCAGTAAAATTTTCATGTTATCGTAGCTCTCAGTAAGTTGTACGGAATGTGCTACAGGGACTGATGCAACCCTATTCCCAATGTTGAGAAGTACTGCTTTCAAACTTCGTTTAGACGATTCTATAAATAGCCTCCATTCTGATGCGTTATATGGCAGGCCCAAGGATTCGATTAGCCCCTCAACATTGCAGCAGTACACTAAGGAAGAGGTATTTTCATGCACTGCAAAAAACTTGCGGAATTCTTCCTCTCATTTCCTATACCAGGAGAATGTTGTTCCCGGAGCCAGCAAGTTGTCCTCTTGAAGTCGTGAGCCCAAGATCTCTGCAGCTAATTTGGAAAGTCCTAAATCCCTGGTAAGATCATTAAGTTTGGCCTGGTTGAGAGGCCTCGGCAAATTTGAAGCGGTATTTTGAGGTATATACGACTGGGACTGGTCATTGGCATTGATTCATCATCAGAATCATCGAAGTCCAGGGTTTGAGGTGGGTTGGGTATTGTAATTCCAGGACCATGGGGTACAGGTCTCATAGCAGAAGGAATGTCAGGGTATACAACAATGTGCTTATTCTTCTTGTTAACTCCTGAAAATAGAAACACAGAAACATGGATATAAAACTTGCATATGAAATAGAAGAAGCATTCAGACAGTGGGGGCTCGTGAGGGAAGGCCGCGGTCTGTAAGATATGAAATAGGTCGATAGAGTCTGTATATTTTCTTTCTTTTTTATTCATATTGTCCCTTCGGGGACAATATGAATGAAAAAGAAAGAAAATATACAATCATTGTACAGTGGACCCCCGATTTGAGTACATAATCCGTTCCAGCATGGTGTACTCAATTCGAAATGTACTCAAATCGAACTTAATAACCTATGGGAATTAATTAATTCGTTCCAAAACCCAAAAAGTGCACCCCACCCCTTAACAGCCCTCGTACCCTTCACAGAATCTTTACGACGCAAAATGCTCGAAATACTGGTCTTAGGAATGTCATATTCCTCAGCTAAGTCTCTCAGACTTTTGCCCTCTTCACTTTTTCTAATAATCTCCAATTTCATCTCTATTATAAAAAGGCGTTTCTTCTTTTGTGAGTCTTTTGATGTAGATGTACGTTTAGAAGCCATCACTATAACAGTACACTATGTCACTATGCCACAATATAAAATACAGTATCAAAGTCACTGCATGTACGAATCACCAAATTTATGCTATATTTTCACTATTTTATGCTGTAATCAACAGAAACTAACATAAATAAACACTAAGTACAAAGTCAGAAAACAAAATGTATGAAATTCTAACAGAAATCCCTAAGAATACCTGTACTATTCAAAACATTAGACCCTGAATGTTCCCACAACGAACGCTCTAGACAAACGCGTTCAGCATCGCCAGCTGGCATACTCAAATCGAGTTTTCTACTCAAGTCGAGTCAATAGGAGCCTATGGACGAGCGTACTCAAATCGAAAATACTCAAATCGGGGGTCCACTGTATATGTAAATGTAACTTGTATAACAATATGTACGTGTAAATGTATTTTCTATAACAATATGTATATGTAAATGTATGATTACCATTATGGTGAATATTATGCTATATATGGTGAATATTACATTATGGTGAATATTATGTCAAGTTTCATACGAGGATTTCAAAATATTTAAGAAAAATAAATTTATAAGCCCACCTTGGAGGTTTGTCATGCAGAAATAGCAATCTGTCACGTGATCCTTTCCTTCTCTCCAAATCATGGGAATTCCAAAAGGCAAAGATTTTGCTCTGCCTTTGCTCTATTTTCTCAAATTTTCAATGCACGTCTTGCAGCACATATGAGGGGCGAAATTTTTGTCCTGGTCCCCTAGCTTAATTCCAAAGTATGTTCTATACATTGTCTTCACAAATTTAGTGATTTGGGACTGGTTATTTGGCATGGTAACCGTCCCACATATGTAGCAGAATCTATTGGGATCATTTTTACACGCTCTATTCATTATGAAATATTTTATCTATATGCCTGAAAAGTAAAAAAAGATATTATACAAGTGAAACAAGTGATAGATGTATGTTACTGTTCCAATTCCGCTTTGACAAAATCACGAAAAATTCTATTTTACTTATGAGGCCATAGCCGGATAACCTGAGCTGATTGAGAAAAACAGATTGCAAATTCGAAATCAGCAGGAAAAACTCTATAAGAATCACTTACAAAACCCTTGACAGCAAAATTGATGCATACCAGTGTTATAGGTTGATTAACTCGTGTGAGATAGGTTTGCCATAATTGTCAAAGTTTGTAGTTATTTTTATGTTGGTTATTTATTAATTGTGTGTGTTGATTTCATGAGTAAATTATGTTTTCCAGTGATCAATTATGAAGTCATAATTCCAGTTAATGTTTGTTGATTAATTGTCTGTTATGTTATTATTGTAATTAATGGTGCCTAGTGCATGTAACTAATAATCTTGTGTTGTCTAGGCAACCAGTTGGGACTCAACTCACATGGTACAGATTCATCAGGCTTGGATTGTGGATCCAATCCAGTGGGAGCTACGCAGTCCATTGAGGTTGTGTTGAGATGGTGTGGTTAAGACCCCAAGTTTGGTGGGAACTCCACCATTGGGAAGGATTCCTGAGAGCTCCCAAACCCCTCAATACAGCCTGGGAGGTTTCAGTAATCCCCATTGGGCCAGAGCTTTCTTAGAAAGCCAGGTCTTCAGAGTTACTAAAAATGTTTTTCCTTCTCTTTTTAATTGATTATAAGATTTGAAATTCTCTCAGCATAGAGAATAATCAGAACCTTGAGGCAATTATATGACCATTTCTAGAGATGGGAAAGCATCTCACTTCTCCTTGATGGTGTGGTAGGTGATCCTATAGTCTTGTTTTTACCATTGGTGTTTTGTATTGCTTCACCATTAGCTATAAGAACCATGTCTAACATATTTGGATCACTTAAAATTATCATGTAAATATCATGATCATTTTTGAATACCTGATTTCCTTTATAAAAACCTTGTTGAAAAACTTAACTTCAGTTATCAATATGCATCGCAGGGATTTTGAGCTTTCTAAGGCTGTGAACTAAATTGTACCTTTAACTGCATTATGATCAACATATTAATGCAAAACCATAACACAAAATTTTAGAACCTTAATTATTATTAATTTTGCTCCCTTTTCTGGCATCATTGCACTCATGGATTCCTGTGGGTCCACTGATGCCAGTGCTGGGGGGGATAATCTCTAAATATTTGTTGTTTTTTCTCTTTATCAGCAATTTGTTTTTGGCTGGGACATTTGCTTACTGAAGTGAATTTGGACAAAGCTTTTTCTTCCCCAATACCTGCACAAATGCTAAAGCCAGTATTCACACACGTCTTTTTTGTTATAAACATTGCTTTTGTTTGCACTGATTGAGCCAAGAATACCTTTAATGATTGTGATATGAAGGATAGTGTGTGGAGTTTAAAATGACACATCTGGGACTTATAACACTCATTGACCTTGCCCTAGTGACTAATATTATTTGTTTCTTTTGGTTTGCAGTAATATTTTTTTGCCCAAGTGCTTAGTTGGTTCTGAATACACATTGGTATATGATCAATAAAATTTTTCATAATTTTAGTTACCTGTAAAAACTTGCCTGCTGATGCAATTAACCCTGTAAGTGTTATTTTTGTTTCTTTGATTAAATTAGGCAAAGGATGCTTTACTTTTCTTAAATCTCCCACCATAAGCAGAGTAGTAAGTCTTTAAAAGAGGCAGACTGGCTATGCCCCAAGGATCTTAAAGGTGAGAACCCAGTTCAAATTGGTAGGAGCTGCCTATCTGACAATTTCAACCACACTAAAATTGGGAACTTGCTCACCTCATTTCTCTCATTCTTAGCAGTGGGTGGTGCTGAAGTCAAAGGATTTATTTTTACTCAATTGAAGGCCCTCTGGGTGGTCCTCACTGGCAGCTCAATCTCTCATCTCAGCAACCAGCAGCAGCTGCTGTGACTCCACTAACAGAGTATCCAGTAGGTGAATAATGCAAATGCATTTTTACATGAAACACTTGCTGGCATCATGCCCCCCTTTCAGTGTTGACCACTGTTGGCCACAGGGATCTACCCTGGAATCAGGCCTGTGACCCCAACACTGCTAACTAGCTCACTGCATTGTATAAAAAAAAAACCTCGGGTCATAAGGGGTGTCAAGTTTGGAGGGTAGCTAGACTGGGACAGGGGTTCACATTCTGTGCAAGTCATTTCCAGTACTTGTCTCCCACTTGTTTTCTATCATTTCTGCCAAATCTCACTAAGTGTTATTTGTTTTCAGAGGTTTTGTTAATTGTAATTCATTGCCAGTCTATGTTATGTTTATACTTTTATACTGAATAATTGTTTATTTCAGATAAAATAAAGAGGAAAAAACAGAGTAGTTTACTTCTATTAGGTTTACCTTTCATTTCCAACCCTTTCTTGGACTCCGAGTGGTTGGTTCTCCAGCTCATTGGAGAGTCAGATTTAGTCACCCGAATGGGGGTGGGGGTTGGGTGGGGGGTGGTCTTTTACAGTTAACGTGCTAGCTGCACCTGAATAGTTTCCCAGAAAGAAGGGAGGGAGAGTTTGGGGAATAGAACTTGGGAAGTCCTTTGCAGTTAACACGAGAGTCAGACCTGAATAATCTCTTGGAAATAAACCACTGACAAGAGAGGCATTCCTAAATAACCTGAGAAGACTACCTCTTTGCCCAGTCTCTTGACTATCACGAACCCAGAAATGTGAAAAGGTGCTGGGTGGTTCGATGATACAGATACTTGGGGACTACAGCCTACGCAGCCACCACAGCAATATTTTCTTTATTTACCTGTAAAAACTTGCTTGCTGATGCAATTAATATTACCGTATAAGTGTTATTTTTGTTTTTTCTGAATAAGTTGGGCAAAGGAGGCTATACCTACTTTTAAATCCTCCCACCATAAGCAGAGAAGTAAATCTTTAAAAGAGGCAGACTGGCAATGCCCCAAAGATCATAAAAAGTGAGAACTTAGTTTTAAATTAATAGGAGCCACCTATTCTGACAATCTCATCCACACCAAAATTGTGAACTTGCTCACCCTAATTTTTCTCATTCTTAGCAGTGCATGTGGTGCTGAAGTCAAAGGACTTATTTTTACTTGATTGAAGGCCGTCTGTGTGGTCCTCAGTGGCAGCTCAATCTCTTATCAACTAGCAGCAACTACCATGATCCCACTAACAGAGTATCCAATAGGCGAGTAACGCAAATGCATTCTTACAAAAAAATATTTGCTGGCATCATGCTCCCATTTCAACATGTGTATGAAGTTCCAACAATTTATGATAAACATTTTGAAATTTATGTGCCAAGCATAAAAGTATGATGAATGGATGGACAAGTGCAATCCAGTATGGCCTCTCCAAATTTATTTGAAGGAATAAAAATTAAACAGTCTTCTTGAATTCCTCGTACAGTACTACTCAGGCAACTGCGTCATTTTATATATACCATACACAGAGAATTGATAGAAACTAAAAAATAGCAGAGCATGTGTTCTGTAGTGAGCATTTTACCAAGGGGTCGAGGGTAAGCATGGAGTTTACAAGTAGAATTTTAGCCTTAAATGATAAAGTTAGGATGCTATGTAGTGAAGGGGTTGAGGGTCATAGATTTGTGGGATAATTTTTATGAAAAGAGGGAGCTTTACAGTAGGGATGGATTACATCTTAGCAGAAAGGGAAGTGCTTTATATGGGAAACTTCTAGAAGGAAATGAGAGCTCTTGAGGTTTTGAAAGATGATTTCAGATCAACAAAGGGCATAAAGCACCAGGGTAAAGTTAATACTGTTTGGGTCTTAAATACAGATTATATCAGGAATAGGCATATCCACTATCTAGCCAAAGGTAGGGAACCAGTTAAAACTGAGGGGATTAAGTGTTTTTATACAAATGCAGAATGTGTTGGAAATAAGAAAAATTAATTATTTAGTTAGGCTATATGATTAGTGAGAATCTGGATATAGTCTGCATTAGTGACACTTGGATTACTGAGGTAGCATTTAATGATAATAGAGTACAAATTAAATGGTTATACAATGTACAGTAAAACCTTCATTATCCAGCAAGCTCAGGGATTAGACCATTCCAGTTTTCTAAATTTTCAGGTTATCTGAGGGTACAATTAACCTAGGAAAAACCAATGGACAATAATAGTAAAACTCAAATTTTGGCCATACTGCACTGTACACCAAAGTAAACTATATTGTAATCAACAAATACTATGCTATGTGTGGGACAACTGAAAGAATTAAAATTGTCTTATTTTATTAAAAATGTTAAAGATGTTCTAGATTTTTCCGGATGGCATTGGAAAGCGTCCCAGTTTCTAGGATGGTGAATTGCATTGGCCTAATATGAAATTTACCAGTTTCTAAAGTTTCCTGGATAGTTGATTGTCGGATGGCGCAGGTTTTACTGTACAGGTAGTTCCCACCTTCACGAATTAATTCATTCCTATCCCTTTTTCGTAAAGTGAGAACTGATTTCCCATAGACGCAATGTAATAAACATGTGTTCCATTCCTGACAATTAATTTTTCCCATTGAAAACCTTAATAATGTTAAATAAAGGATAATAAAATAATAACATGTATAAGCAATGATTTATTTACAATACAAAATGAAAACATAGCCCAGCGTCTTAAGCACAAGGCTACCCAGGGTACCCATTTATCTACCAACCACTTACTTTATTGTGTGGAAGGATGAACAGCTGGGTTTTGCTGCGCGCCGGCTGCCATCATTGGGTCTCGATCCCGGGGCGATGGATTAGTATTCAGCGAAGCTAACCACTACACCACCGAGGTGTAGGTACAGTAATACATACAGGGGTTAGACAAAATAATATGAACACCCGCCAATTTCACCGGTTATCTTTACGGACTGCTCAGACACAAAGTAAATGGTCAAATGACTGGCAAACCTATTTAAATACGTAACAGAGAGTGTATACGTCATGTTGTAACCCTCATGTTGTTTTTACAGATCTGAGTGAATTATGAATTAGCAGTTATGAAAGACCTGTCAGACTTCCAAAGAGGGCAAATTGCCAGAGAACAGATGGCTGGTGCATCGGTGATGAAAACCACTCAGATGTTCAATGTATCCAGAGGAACTGTCTCTATGGTCATGTCTGCATACCAAAACCATGGAAAGACGAGCACCGACAAATGCAATAGTGCACGCAAGAAGAAGCTGTGTGAATTTAGTGATGAGTCATTTTTTATTGTGTCGTTTTTTTTGTCTTTTTTTTTTTGTTTAAAACGAAGGTAGTCTGTTTTTTTTTGTTTTTTATTGTTTTAAACTTATTCCATATTTTTTTTCCTTTAATCTAATAAGTATATTAGTATTACCTATAATTTACTATACTACCATGCTTATACGGTTATACCTAGTATATATACTATATAGTCATCTTTTAGAAAAATTGAATCACGCAAAAAGTATATAATAGAAAGGAAAAACAAACCCTCATTTTTTATATGTATATAATTTTTTAACTAGAACATAAAACATTCTTCCTCGTTTCAAACAATATACATAATTGTGATTGGCAAGAGTACCAGTATATATATTCCAGATAGAAAAGGAAAATATTCACCTTTTTTTGAACCTTTTTGTTAACCTACATTTCCATGGAAGAATCATCACTAGATTGGGTAGAGCATATATGCTAGTTTCAATATCACAGGTACTGGTATAATATCCATAATACTGGTATAAAACAATAGATATAATTGTGATTGGCAAGAATACCAGTGTGTATATATAATAATATATATATATATATATATATATATATATTAGGGTGCATTAAACGCCCCATGATTTTCAAAAAGTTGTTGGATTTTAATGTCTATTCCCTCAAATGTTACACTTGTTGGTAGAAGTATGTATGCAAAAAATAAATCAAATCGGAGGTGGTCCTGGGTGACCACCGGCCACTTTTATATATTTAGTAGTGATGCACCGAATATTCGGCAAATATTCGGTATTACTTATAATACTAATATACAAATATTCGGTATTACTATACTTACATTGATTGAAAGTTGAAAATGTATAAAACACAACGCCAATGTCACTACTCCAACTTTGCTCATTTCCACAAATTTGGCCTCGCTTTGCGGTCACATTCAACCACTTGAAGAAGATTTTGGAAGTGGTCTTCTCCTCTTGCAGCTGAGACAAAATCAGTTGTGAGCTTTACTGCTCTCTCCGCAGGGTCATTCACAACATTTAACCCATCCACAATGGACTTGGCTGCCTTGAAGTGGTCATTGTTCTGCCAATTGTCAACATCCTCTGTTAGGAAGGTCATATCCAGGTGAAGAAGGTTCACTGTAAACCACGAGTCCTCGTTCACAAGATCAGCCAGGGTTGTCGCTTCTGTAATTTTTGGAAATGACGGTTTGCCATATCCAGAACCGTAGCGGTGTTTTGGAGTGCTTGGCATTTCATCTGGTTGTATGGCCAGTAACACATCTGCAAGGGCACGACGCTCCTTTTGAGGTACTGCATTGCTGAACAGTGCCAAAACAACCAGTTCTGGGGTTAAATACCACAAATGTCTATCAAAGGCTTTCACAGCGCTGACTGAAATGATTGAGTTGACAGCTTTATAGTTGAGCAGATTCTTGTATAAGCACAAATCAAACCATGGGGCATTTGAAGCAGACTGACATATGAGCCACCAATCACAATAAATATAAACAACAAAAACAACAAACTCCTTCAGTTTTTCCTGTTGATGTTGTGTTGATACAGTTCCTCGAGGTAGTACAGAAATTTGCTCTTCAAGTAGGCATATTTTGATGGAATAAAGAATCTTTGACATCCACCTTGCTTTATGCATGGCCCCAGGTCTGTGGAGTGTTCCTTGTTTTGTGACATCATCATCGAGGACTACCTGGCAGAGTTGTGCCATTTCCTTGTAGTCTTCCCTACAGTATGAAGCGCTTGTGCGGATTGTGCTTAAAACCTTGTTTTTGCAGGATAAAAGCAGTTGTTGTGCATCGTCATTGTACATTGAAATGTCAATTTTGGTTAAACTTTCATCCTTTGCATGCGATATGCGTTCCCAATTCTTCTGGAATCTTTGGAACAAAGATGCTTCTGGAGACTTTGATGTCTCAATTTTGAGAGCGTCAAACACATGATCCAGGATTACCTCTCCAACATGATAGTGACATGCACACCACAGAAGAGCACAGTCCAGTTTTGATTGAATGGTAACACAGGCAGCTGTAACGTGTCCAGTGTTTGATGCTGTTGTGTCAAAACATAAGTTGACAACTGACTGTTTGCACTTCCATGAATGTAGAAACGTGTAAGTGTGCTCGGCAATGATGTCACCTGATGACATATCACTTCCACGAGGATATCTAGCCACTCCCAGTAGCTTTACATCAGTGGCATTCCCAACCAACACTGGCAATCTTTCTTCCTTGCCATTCTTGTTTGTGAGCGTATGCATCTGCTTGCCATCCCAGTGAAGTGTTGCAGCTGTTGGGGCGATCCAATTTTCTCAAATATCTTTGGTGATAGCACTTGTTATTGATCATCGAGCCTTATCAGCAGTTGAATACGACTTGGCCACACGACGTGGATCACCTCCTGCCTCTTGAATTACAGCTTCGGTGAGCACAGCCTGTTGAACAGGAGTTATGTTTAGTCGAGTAGCAACAGACACGACTGAAGGCCTTTTCAGAATATCATGAGGAATAAAGGCAGACGTACCTGCATATGTTGATCTGTGGTGACTACGCTTCCTTTGAAGCTCTGGAATCGCCTCTTCTTCAGTTTCTTCCAAGCTATCTGCAGAGGCACTATCATCAGAGCATACAGAACTTTTCATCTCTTGTACACTGGATGATTCATGACGTTCTCGTCTTGAAGCTTCCGCTAAGATGCGTTTTTCTTTTCTACGATCTTTATCAGCTTTCTTCTTGTCAACACTACCAAATGAGGCTACTCTGTCAGATTTCATTGACTCTAAAAATGCTCTATCTTCCTCATTCTTAATGTTTGTCATTGCATCTTTTGTCCATACACCAAAGGTCTTATCAAGACGTTCATTCATGGATTGCAACTTAGCCAAAGTGTTTGGAGATTCTCTGCGAGAAACAGGTATTTGACGCAATTTGTTATTGTCATTAAGAAGGTCAAGTATTAGTTTGCAGCATTGATGGTCTGAAAGCATAGGAATATTTGCTGTTAGTGTAGAATGTTTTCAGCTGGATAAGGACTATGCTGGCAGATTTCCATTTGAGTGGCTGTGTTTGTTTGCCTTCACATATTTCTTTCTGGATGTGCCACATCACGCATCGAAGAACCTGCCGGCAAGTTGGGAGGCGGACTCCTGTCAATGTACCATCTCCTTCTGTAAGAGCATTGCCAAGACCAAAAATGGCACTTGCTAATCTGGTCTTCTTAGCTTCCATTGTTACAGCTTCCATTGTTTCTGAAAGACAATAAAGGATATTATTAGACTATAAGTGAAGTTTCGTTTATGGTACATGTTTTATGTAAATCACCCCTTTAGGGTGCATCAAACGCCCTTAGGTTCTTGGATTTTAATGTCTATTCTCTCAAATGTTATGTAAATCACCCCTTAGCAACTCTATATTAAAAGAAACAATGTAAGTAGTCAACTGGTTGGTAAATAAAAAAATAGATATTTTTACATAGTGCGGCCCCCCAAAAATTGCCGCGAAAATATAAAAGTGACTGGTGGCCACCCAGGACCACCTCCGATTTAATTAATTTTTGGCATACACACTTCTAGCAACAAGTGTAACATTTGAGAGAATAGACATTAAAATCCAAGAACCTAAGGGCGTTTGATGCACCCTAATATATATATATATATATATATATATATATACAGTAGTCCCTCGCCATATCGCGGTTCACATTTCGCGGACTCGGTACATCGCGTTTTTTTCTAGCCGAAATAAAATACGTACTCTAATTGAGTTGACAAAGAACTGCGAGATAGGAAAACCAGCGAAGCTTGTGCTGCTTGAGCTACTTTGCCTATATGATACCATACACGGCACACCATTGGCCGATGGATGAGACGCGACCAATCAGAGCACGCTGTTCAGTATCCTGGGCGCTGATTGGCTTAGCGTTCGTCGCATCTCGATCTGCAGCCTACCGAAGCATTCAGCATCTCGCCTTGCTCAGTTCGCTTCCACGTGTTATTCATTTAGAAGAGATGTAATGCCCTTCTTTGCTGTGCAGTACATTCATCTCATCATCACCTTCATCGTTCAGTACTGCACAGCTAATTCATTGTCATCATTCAAGTTTTAGTATCTTCGCTGGTGAGTACCCATACGAAATTTTAATGTTGGTAAAATTATTAAAAAATACTGTATATACAAATGTTTTCTTTTTAAAATACTGTTAGTCTCTTTCATACTCCGAGTGTAGAAAGTGTTTATAAGAGCGTGGGAAAGGTTTATAAGAGTGAGGGGAGGGTTTATAAAGGCGTAAAATACGTAATAAACATATCGTTTCTACTTCGCGGATTTTCACCTTGCGGGGGGTTCTGGAACGTAACCCCAGCGATATTCGAGGGAATACTGTATATATATATTCCAAATAGAAAAATAAAAAAAATATAAATATTCATCTCTTTCTTTAACCTTTGTGTTAACCTAATGCTGTTTAAGTTTCATTATCTGATTCTATTTCCATTGAAGAATCATTATCACTAGATTGATTAAAGCAAATAGTTTCAATATCACAGGTACTGGTATTTATTGCAGATTTGGATGTTGACGAAGCCAATGTAGCACCATGTTTTACTTCACTTTCTTGGAATTTTGCATTTTGGGATATAAATACTAGCTTTGCTGCTCTGTCTGTGCTTAATTGGTTTCTTTTGGCTGTATGGATATTACTGTATGTGCTAAATGATCTCGGAGGTAATGAAAGGGCAAAATAGAGGTGTATGAGTTTGTGTAGGTATATATGTGAGTATGCATGTGTATGTATGCATGTGTATGGGGTATACAATAGATATAAATGTGTATATAAGTATTTATGTATATATTGGTGTATATATGTATATAGGTGTATGTGTATGTATATGTATATACATATGGATGGTCTCGTGGGGGGGGGGGGAATATGTCATCGCGGGTCTAAAGGATAGTTAAGTGGGAGATTCAAAATCCGAGGCATGGATGGGAGAGTCCTGGGAAGGTTGGACAATGGGCAGTCAGCTCCCAGCCAGTGTTCTCGCAAGTTTAATGGATCTCAAGATACAAGACTTTCAGTGCAAGAAAGAGGCCAGTTTTTTCTGTAAATAGGCTGAAAAGGACATTCTATACTGGTACCATATGGCCTATTTTATTATTTATTTATTTATTTTTATAATATATATCATTGCAAAAGTATACCTTATAATTAAATTGGCAATATCTATATTAATTACAAAAAAAACAAAAAACAAAAAAAAACGTTTTTTTTACATCACACAGTGTGATCCAGACCACCGGGTGCTAAAGCGCATTATGACAAAGAACCATAAGACCACAGCTCCAAAAGTGACTGCAGAGCTTAACCAGCATCTTGCAAGCCCGGTATCAACCAGAACTGTACGTCGCGAGCTCCATGGAGCTGGATACCATGGGAGGGCTGCAATTGCCAAACCCTTCCTTTCGCACATCAACATTGAGCGGCGCAGAAAATGGTGTAATGACCATAAAACTTGGTCAATAGACCGGTGGAAGAATGTAGTCTACTCCGACGAATCCTCCTTTACGCTATTTCCATGTTCCGGTCGAGTTTACGTATGGAGACAGCCTAAAGATGCTTATGACCCGCACTGCCTGACCCCAAACGTTAAGCATGGAGGCGGATCTGTGATGGTTTGGGCAGCAATATCGTGGAATACTCTTGGCCCAGCTGTAGTACTGCATGGTAGGGTTAATGCCCAGGTCTATCTGTCAATATTGGCTGACCAGGTCCATCCCATGGTCCAAACGCTGTTTCCCAGGATGATAATGCACCAATCCACACCACTGGGGTTGTTAAAAACTGGTTTGAAGAGCATGTTAGTGAAGTTAAATGCTTGGATTGGCCTCCACAATCCCCGGATCTTAACATTATCGAGCATCTGTGGTGTCAGTTGGAGCAGTAGGTCAGAAGCCGATTCCCACCGCCGGCGTCTTTGGAGGAACTGGAGCAGGGTTTGCTCAAAGAATGGCTCAGGATTCCTCTAGCCACTGTCCAAAAGCTGTATGAATCAATTCCCCGATGCATTGCAGCTGTTATTGCCGCTAAAGGAGGACCAACTCCATATTAAGAATAAAAACTGCCATTTATCAAGGTGTTCATATTATTTTGTCCAACCCCTGTATTTAAAACTTCTTTTAATCATCATCATCATCATCATCATCAGTGACTAAATATGCTGCACTCATTGAAGGTTTCACAGCACAGTCCACCCTTGATGGTCCAGCGCTTGTTGAAGGCTGCGCCGCACTCAATGCTTCAGTAATCGTATAATGAATTAATTAAGAGGGGCGAGTAAATTTAAAATATTGTGTAACAATATTTCAAAGGAAAGCCAAAGCAATGTAATCACTCTTAACAGCGTCAGCATGGCAACTAACTGCATACTGGAAATTGGAATCTGTCTGCCTGAATGCATAAACGCACGCACAGAAGTACAGCTTGGCGCGACGTTTGAAATAACTCTCATAGTCCAGATAGATTTTTTTGATATTATATCATTTAAAAAAAAAAAATTGTAAAGCCAGGAATTCGTAAAGCAGGAACTACCTGTATACCATATTTATCAGAGAATGGATAAGTACAGGGGTAAGTTTGGTCTTGTACATTAATAATAACACTGGTATGCATCAATTTTGCTGTCAAGGGTTTTGTAAGTGATTCTTATAGAGTTTTTCCTGCTGATTTCGAATCTGCAATCCGTTTTTCTCAATCAGCTCAGGTTATCCGGCTATGGCCTCATACGTAAAATAGAATTTTTCGTGATTTTGTCAAAGTGGAATTGGAACAGTAACATCTATCATCACTTGTTTCACTTGTATATCTTTTTTTACTCTTCAGGCATATAGATAAAATATTTCATAATGAATAGAGCGTGTAAAAATGATCCCAATAGATTCTGCTACATATGTGGGACGGTTACCATGCCAAATAGCCAGTCCCAAATCACTAAATTTGTGAAGACAATGTATAGAGCATACTTTGGAATTAAGCTAGGGGACCAGGACAAAAATTTCGCCCCTCATATGTGCTGCAAGACGTGCATTGAAAATTTGAGAAGATGGAGCAAAGGCAGAGCAAAATCTTTGCCTTTTGGAATTCCCATGATTTGGAGAGAAGGAAAGGATCACATGACAGATTGCTATTTCTGCATGACAAACCTCCAAGGTGGGCTTATAAATTTATTTTTCTTGAATATTTTGAAATCCTCGTATGAAACTTGACATAATATTCACCATAATGTAATATTCACCATATATAGCATAATATTCACCATAATGGTAATCATACATTTACATATACATATTGTTATAGAAAACACATTTACACATACATATTGTTATGCAAGTTACATTTACATATACAATGATTGTATATTTTCTTTCTTTTTCATTCATATTGTCCCCGAAGGGACAATATGAATGAAAAAGAAAGAAAATATACAGACTCCATCGACCTATTTCATATCTTACAGACCGCAGCCTTCCCTCACGAGCCGCCACTGTCTCAATGCTTCTTCTATTTCATATGCAAGCTTTATATCCATGTTTCTGTATTTCTATTTTCAGGAATTAACAAAAAAAATAAACACATTGTTGTATACCCTGACATTCCTTCTGCTATGAGACCTGTACCCCATGGTCCTGGAATTCCAATACCCGACCCACCTCAAACCCTGGACTTCGATGATTCTGATGATGAATCAATGACCAATGCCAATGACCAGTCCCAGTTGTATATACCTCAAAATACCGCTTCAAATGAGCTGAGGCCTCTCAACCAGGCCAAACTTAATGATCTTACCAGGGATTTAGGACTTTCCAAATTAGCTGCCGAGATCTTGGGCTCACGACTTCGAGAGGACAACTTGCTGGCTCCGGGAACAACATCCTCCTGGTATAGGAAACGAGATGAAGAATTCCGCAAGTTTTTTGCAGTGCATGAAAATACCTCTTCCTTAGTGTACTGCTGCAATGTTGAGGGGCTAATCGAATCCTTGGGCCTGCTATATAACACATCAGAATGGAGGCTATTTATAGACTCGTCTAAACGAAGTTTGAAAGCAGTACTTCTCAACATTGGGAATAGGGCTGCATCAGTCCCTGTAGCACATTCCGTACAACTTACTGAGAGCTACGATAACATGAAAATTTTACTGGATGCTCTCGTATACAAGCAATATAACTGGAGGATCTGTGGAGATTTGAAGGTAATACTAATATCATAAGTAAACTATTGCTATTGACTATGTTGTTTTTCCAAAGGTTATTTGAGAGCGTATAAGAACACTTAACTTCCCCACAGAAGTGATACAGTCCAATGCATAGATTTTTTTATCTGATAGAACAAATTCTCTAAATTCTTTAAATATTTTCATTTTTTTTTCAGATTGTGGCATTTGTATTGGGAATGCAAGGGGGATACACGAAATACCCATGTTTCCTCTGCAAATGGGATAGCCGAGCGGATGAGAAGCACTATGCACAGCATGAATGGGCATCCAGAGAGAATTTTGAACTTGGGTCGTATAATGTCATTTCAGTGCCCCTTGTACCACCAACAAAAATTTTGCTCCCACCACTTCATATTAAGCTGGGCTTGATGAAAAATTTCATCAAATCAATGAATAAGGAGGGTTCAGCATTCCGATATCTCGAGAGTAAATTTCCTCATATATCTGATGCTAAACTAAATGCTAGGGTTTTTGATAGTCCTCAAATTCGAACTTTGATCAAGGATACTCAGTTCAAAAACGCAATGACTCCAACTAAGAAGAATGCCTGGCAGGCATTCAAATCAGTTGTCACTGATTTTCTTGGCAAGCGTAGAAGTCCAGAATACGAGTCCATTGTCAAAAACTTGATGGAAGCTTTCAAAGCTCATGGGTCGCGCATGTCCATAAAAATGCACTTTTTGTGGTCCCACTTGGACTATTTTCCTGAAAATTGCCGGGATTATAGTGAGGAACAGGGTGAATGATTTCACCAAGATATCAAAATAATGGAAGAGAGGTACCAGGGAAACTGGGATATCAATATGCTGGTGGACTATTGCTAGTGTTTGAAGCAAGACGTGTCTGAAGAAAAAAAACAGACGGAAAGCCAAAGAAACTTCATTCCTTCCTCAATAAACTTTTTTCCATATTCATTGTATGAATGAAAGTATTTATTCACACAATGTTTTCATTTTTCACGAGTGTTCTTATAATATTACTCATATCTACAGTGTTTAAGCTAAAAAAATCAATAAATTTGGGGATAAAATTGGACTTCTAATAAATGGCCAATAGAGAAAAAACCTGACCTGATTGAGGAAAACCAGTCATTTTCGAATTCAGCATGGTCGAATTATATAATACGAGTTAAAAAAAACATCACAGCAGACAAAAAAATTTCATATGCATACCAGTATAATTTAACTTTTTCTGAATGATAGTACGGTATTAAATTAAACAATAGGGTACAATCAACTTTGGTTGATATTTGTGTTTCAGGCAAGAAGTATATTCAAATTGGTTTGGAGGTCTGTGAAATGCACCTAATGAAGTTAATGACTATGGTTCAAGAAATGAAGGTTGAAGTGCTAGAACATTAATTATGGGAGATTTCAACCTGCCTCATATAGACTGGAGCCTTTCAGAACAAAATAATAGGGAAGGTAACTACTTCATTGACTGTTCTAATGATTGTTTTCTAATGCAATTTGTAGTGAGAGTCATTAGGGTATAGGGAATAGTGACCATTTGACCAAGAATGAGAGAGAGAGACCAAGACAGTTACAAGGAGTTACAAGGAAAAGAAGTACCTCAAAAGGCCTTGCAGCCCATACCAAGGAGGTACCAATGGCAATGGGTGCCACAGAAAATTTTCTACACACTCAAATAGTGTCCAAGATTTGGTCTAACCTTTTCTTGAAATGATCCACAGAGGAACTGTTCACAACTTCTGAAGGTAAACTGTTCCACGTGTCACAGATCTTATACGTAAAGTAATTCCCACCCTACACACACTAGTCCTAAACTGTTTCAAATCCAACTTCCAACCATTGTTGCAAGTTGGGTTATCATTTAAACTAAACCTGCTTCTAAAATTGACATCATTGAACCCGCGTAAGAGCTTGAAAACCTCGATCATTTGACTGTGCAGCCTCTGAGTTTCCAGCGAAAACAAGTTCAGGGCATGTAACCGTCGATTGTAGCCCATATGCCTAATGGAAGGGATTAACTTTGTGGCCCTTGCCTGCACTCGCTCCAGCCTCTCAATATCTTTCCTGAGGGTGGGTGACCAGAACTGCACTGCACTGCATACTCCAGGTGCAGCCAAACCAGGGAATTGTACAGAGAGAGCGCAATCTCCTTGTTCCAAAACTGAAATTGCCTCCTGATATAACCCAACAGCTTCTGGGCTTTCTTTTCCACCTCTACGCACTGTTTAGTAAACTTAAGGTCGCTGCTGATTAGCACATGCAAGTCCTTTTCCAAATCAGTCACCTCAATATTGTTCCCCAACATCAAGTAGTCCAAATTGGGATTGGCGTAGCCAATGTGCATCACTTTGCATTTACCCAAGTTAAACGGCATTTGCCATTTTTCGCACCACTCTCCTATCCTACCTAGGTCTGCATGCAGTTCCTCAATCGCTTCGGGCATCCCAACATTGGCCCCAAGCTTTGTGTCATCAGCAAATTTGGCAATCCAACTGACGATACCACCGCAAATGATAAACAACAGTGGCCCCAAAATCGAACCATGAGGAGCCCCACTAGTGACCGAGGCCCAACCCAAACTAACCCCTTTAATTACAACACTCTGCCACCTATTCTTCACCCAGTTTTCAATCCACCTACTTATTTCCCCACCAATACCCAGCGCGCGCACTTTCGCCATTAGCTGGCAGTGAGGTACCTTATCAAAGGCTTTCTGAAAGTTGAGATAAAGTATATCAATCGCCTTACTCTTATCGTACTCACTCAACATGACGTGGAGAAACTCGAGCAAGTTGGTGAGACATGACCTATGCCATCTAAACCCATGTTGGGAGTCCCCAAGCAGCTTGTAGGAATCCAAATGGTCAACGATCCTATCAGCTATTATCCCCTTTAATAATTAATTTACCTACAACTGAAGTGAGACTAATGGGACGATAGTTCCCTGGACTTTCGTGATCTCCTTTCTTAAAGATAGGGGTCACATTGGCTTCCCTCCAGTCACCAGGCACCTGGCCCATCTCCAATGATTTGTTGAAGACTGTAGCCAGGTGGGGAGCCACCTGGTCGCGCACCTCCCACAACACTCTGGGGAGAAACTGGTCTGGCCCAGGAGCCTTAAACGTGCTCAGTTTGTCTGTTCTATCGGCAATGACTGTTGCGGTACATCGAACACTATCCAGGCCAGCACCTTCGTGCCTCAAGCCTGGCTCAGGGATGATGCGGGTGTCCTCCCTGGTGAACACTCCCGCAAAGTACTCATTAAGCACATTGGCGATGTCCGCGTCGGAGGACCACAGAACGCCACTTCAGTCCTTTAACGGACCTATCATGCTTCTAATGGGCTTTCTACTATTAACATAACTGAAGAACTCCTTAGGGTTCCCCTTGCAGAGGCTTGCCACCCGTAGTTCTTCATTACGTTTCGCTAGCCTAACCTTCACCTTCACTTCCCTACACAGGCAGACATACACTTCAGTGTTCTCCTGGGAACGATTGGCCTTCGCCCTCCTATACAGGCACATGCACAGGGGGGGGGGGCTTGAGCCCCTGCCCTTTTTCTTCTTCATATCAAAAGTGCCCTTTTAGTCAAAATTCATAAATATATTGATTCGACATAAATTTGAATTAATTAGTTATATTTTTATTTAGTTACTGCTACTTCAACAGATTTTCAAAACTGGAATTACTTTGATCTATGATTTTTTTATTAGAATAATAAACTTAACATACCGTTACTATTATTTTGTCAATCAGGGATGGCGTCCCTAGTGGTAACACTGACTGCAGCTGTTCACTGTTGATTGCGTCTCTTGGGTATGTGGGTGTATTGTTTACTGTTTGTTTATTTTACATTAACCTAAGCTAACTAGTGATTTCTCACTGATAATTATGGTAAGTTGGAATCCAAAGCAGTGTGACATTACTCCAAAAAATATTGTATGACATTACTCGTAAAGTTGGTAAAAACGTCCACGTCCCCTACTTAGTCTTAGGCCTACTAGGCTAGGCCCATCAGTACACCAGTGTGTCAAACGATGGATTTTGGGTTTTAGTACTGGCATGAATTTCATTAAATTAATAAATGATTTATTAAACAACATATCATAACCTTTTCATTTTTAATATGAAATTGATTTTTAAAAACAATACAATTTTCATTAAAAGTGAATAAAAATACCTAGGTTATTTATTATAAAACGATGCAATTTTTCCGCAAGGACGACAATTACAGTAGATCCTTCTGCCCTTTATCCAGCTGATTGATACTTATAAAAGTTATAACTATAAGTAAAGTAACTATTTAGAAATTGCATGCTATTAAATATTGTGAATTTGGTTAACAAAAGCTTAATTAGGTCTACTGCCTAGATTAGATTAGATTAGGCCTAAGATAATAAAAGTGAAGGGAAATATATTTTTGAAGCAATTTTTTTTTTTTTTTTTCAGAACTAAAAATGCCACGCAAGGAAAGGCTTAAGAAACGGAGAGATAAGGAACTCCAAGCTTTAGCATGTGGCAATACAACCTTGTCGAAATGGTTCCTTGCTAGAGATAAGGGACAGGATCTGGATGATCATAAATGTATGGAAGATCGAGAGGAGGACCTGGATGATTCACAACATTTGGAGGTGCAGACCAGCAAGGAAGAAGTTGGAGAACATAAAAGGGGAGAAAAAGAGGACACACAAGGAGGATTTTATTTGGATTTAAAACAGTGGCACAAAAGAAACTATTTACCACATACAATTTTAAAATTTTTCTTTGTGTGTATACATATACAGTAGTCCCTCGCCATATCGCGGTTCACATTTCGCGGACTCGGTGCATCGTGGTTTTTTCTAGCCGAAATAAAATACGTACTCTAATTGAGTTGACAAAGAACCACGAGATAGGAAAACCAGCGAAGCTTGTGCTGCTTGAGCTACTTTGCCTATATGATACCATACACGGCACACCATTGGCCGATGGATGAGACGCGACCAATCAGAGCACGCTGTTCAGTATCCTGGGCGCTGATTGGCTTAGCGTTCGTCGCATCTCGATCTGCAGCCTACCGAAGCATTCAGCATCTCGCCTTGCTCAGTTCGCTTCCACGTGTTATTCATTTAGAAGAGATGTAATGCTCTTCTTTGCTGTGCAGTACATTCATCTCATCATCGTCATCACCTTCATCGTTCAGTACTGCACAGCTAATTCATCGTCATCATTCAAGTTTTAGTATCTTCGCTGGTGAGTACCCATACAAAATTTTAATGTTGGTAAAATTATTAAAAAATACTGTATATACAAATGTTTTCTTTTTAAAATACTGTTAGTCTCTTTCATACTCCGAGTGTAGAAAGTGTTTATAAGAGCGTGGGAAAGGTTTATAAGAGTGCGGGGAGGGTTTATAAAGGCGTAAAATACGTAATAAACATATCTTTTCTACTTCGCGGATTTTCACCTATCGCGGGGGGTTCTGGAACGTAACCCCCGCGATATTCGAGGGAATACTGTATATAGCCTATATGGCATTGCGGATTTCATTTTTTTTAAGTGTTAGGGGAGTGCCCTTTTTTCAACTGAGCCCCTGCCCTTCTGAAAGTCTGTGCACTAGGGTGGAGCAAAAAATACTTTTTTTCTAGTATGAAGTTCTAATAGTGATTAAAAGTTGCATTTAGTGGACGAAATATGCCTGCCAAAATATGAGTTCATTTGTTTAAAATTTTCAGCTGCCACCAGGGGGCTAACTTTAACACAATTTTGTGTAAAAAGGAAAAAAATGCTTCTATTTTAGGTTTGTCAAACTATTATAAAATGTTATCCTAGAATTATCTAATAGTTTGATTAAGATTATTAAATGATAGGAATCCATTTTGTAAAAATGCCTTTTCATATGCTTAATATCTTCAGCTGCCACAAGAGAGCTGAAGTTAACACAATTTAGAGTAACTGAGTCATGTTGAGACTACACTGAATGTTGTGGGGGAGGGTTTTGGTGTGAAGGAATTTCTTTCTGCGAGTCATTAGAACAGTGTGTTAACACTTGTCTTCTTAGGTAGTAGGCCTAGTCGCTCAGTTGATCGGAGAGTTTTTTAATATGATCGGAATACTATAAAACTTTATTTTAAAGTGATTTATATAGAGATAATATTGATTTTATTATAAAATGCTTGTTATAATGTATTATATAATTTTAGTTTATTTATATAATATATTATATATTTATATATTATATATATACTTATAAAATATATTATATATATTAATTATATAATGTTTTGATGTTACAGGATATTTTGTGATTGTGAATTTTTCTTAAAAATATTATGGCATCAAATACTAAATATAAACATTTCACTAGAGAACATATGAAGTGTGCCATATTTGAAGTACCTTGTGAGATGAGTGATATGCAACTACCAACTTATAACTGCATTATGAAAGATTACCTGTTCACAAAACATTTAGTGAAGGAGCAGATGAATAACAAGGAGCCTTCATTTTCTGAAATAGCAGAGGCAGTTTCCAAAAAGGTAGAAAATATTTGGAAGAAGGCCTCTTTGCCAATAGTTTCACATACACGTGTTTTACAGATGATGCGAGTGTACCATGATAAATACAGGTCCTTATTAAAGCCATACAAGTCACGCAAGGATCAGCCTAAGTACAAAAATCAGCTTGAAGAATTTGAAAACTCTTCAAAATGCACTTTGTTTGACATCTGCACCTGCAAATGTAAGGAGTTTAGGAGATGCTCATGTGAAAAGAGTAAGAAAGTCACTCCAAAAGAGCAGGATTTTTTAAATGACCAACAAACACGCAGAATAATGGTGATAGGAAGCATTGACATAGCACACACAAGACGATTACAAGCAAGAGAACATCGAAAGGAAATGGAAAAAGCACGTCTGGAATCCTCACAAACTACTAGTGCTGCTATAACCAATACGTCCAACTTACAAATCGAAACAGAGACAAGTGAACTTCAACAACTAGAAGAGATATCTGAAGATAATGAGGAAGATACAACCTCGACTCAATATGTAATATCAGAACAACAGATGCGTTGTATTATAGACAGAAGTAAGCTAAGACGTGAAAGACAAAAACAGAGAAAGGAACTACAACAGATAGGAGAGCCAAAAACCATGCGGGGATTATACTTTGATGGTAGAAAGGATAAAACAATGATTCATGTCCAGGAGAGTGATGGCTCTAACCACCAAAGAACCAAATGCGAAGAGCATATCAGCATAATATCTGAACCACATTCTCTGTACTTTGCACATGTGACACCTTCCAGTGGCAAAGCTAAATACATTTGCACAGCGCTAGTGAATTGCTTGAAAGAAAGGAATGTTGATATAGGGAACATCGTTGCAGTTGGCTGTGATTCGACAGTGGTTAACACTGGTAGTATTGGAGGCACAATAAGATTACTGGAAGAAGCCTTTAATAAGCCATTGCAGTGGCTGATATGCCTTTTACACCTTAATGAACTTCCATTGCGCCATCTGTTTCATCACTTGGATGGTACCACTACTGGACCAAGAGCATTTTCAGGAGAAATTGGCCGAGCACTTTCAGACTGTGAAAAGCTTCCCATAGTTAACTTCAAACCCATTGAAATTCAAGAGGACATGTGTGAAGTTGATATAGACGACATAAGTACTGACCAGAAATACCTTCTTGAAATTCACAAGGCTATATCAAGTGGAACATTCTCAAAGAGTCTTAGTCATAAGAGTCCAGGCAATATATCACATTCAAGGTGGCTCACCACAGCAAACAGGACTCTGCGGTTATATGCAAGCACAGAGAATCCTTCAGGCAATTTACAAGAATTAGCTACTTTCATTGTTAGGGTATACGCACCAATGTGGTTTCAGATAAAGCGTAAACCATTATGCCAATATGGTGCTAAACATATGTGGCATATGATTGCAAGAAGCCGGTATCTCCATGAAGAGCTTAGGAGAGTACATGACTCAGTCATTCAGCGAAATGCATATTACGCAAATCAAGAAAACATTCTCATTGCAATGATAGCTGATGAAAGGGAGCATATGCGTCAGTTGGGATTTAGGCGTATCATAAAAGCAAGGGCATGCATTCAAGAAACAGATGTTATCAGGTATTTTAAGGTGCCAGAAATAAATTTTTATGCCAAAGACTATACAGATCTCATTATGCGGCAAGATTTTCAGATAGCAGAACCACCGATAACCAAAGGAGTTTCTCTTGATGATATTGAATCATGCATCAAACATGGTACTACTCTTCATTCAGAATTATTTCAGTTTCCATGTCATACACAAGCCGTAGAGAGATGCGTCAAGCTCGTTACAGACGCTGCTGGATCAGTCTGCAGACCTACAAACAGAGACGGTTGGATTCGTGCTACATTAGAATCAAGGAAAAAACAGCCAAAATTTGACACAAAAGCAAATTACTAAATAGTCTTCAGCAAGAACCCTTTCTAGAGGGAGGTTGGTTGGGGAAAGGGTGGTAACTCCGCTAAGGCACGAAATAACGTTTCTTAACTATCTCAAGCCAGTATAAAGGAGGAGAGACATCCTAATTTATTATTGTTCCCTTTTTCAAGTAAATACAGAATCATACTTAATTGTCATTTTTAAGTTAACTTCAGCCCTCTTGTGGCAGCTGAAGATATTAAGCATATGAAAAGGCATTTTTAAAAAACGAATTCTTATCATTTAAGAATCTTAATCAAACTATTAGATAATTCTAAGATAAAATTTTATAATAGTTTGATAAACCTAAAATAGAAGCATTTTTTTCCTTTTTACCCAAAATTGTGTTAACTTTAGCCCCCTGGTGGCAGCTGAAAATATTAAACAAATGAACTCATATTTTGGCAGGTATATATCATCCACTAAATGCAACTTTTAATCACTATTAGAACTTCATACTAGAAAAAAAGTATTTTTCGCTCCACCCTACTGTGCACGTCACTGCTCCTATATGCTACTTTCCTATTTCAGATAGCTGAAGCAATGTCACGATTGAACCACTTAGGCTGCATTGAAGAAGGGGTGACCAGTTTTGAGGGTATGGCAGCAGACTGCAGCACCATAAACTCATCCTGGAATGCACTCCACACTCCCTCAACATCGCCGCCGACCTCTAACCCCATCTCACCTACGCTATCCTAGAGGCTAACAAAGTCCACCCGCCGGAGATCGAGCTTACTGCCTCTTGAGTTACTACGTTTCACCCGAGGGACACACACACAGAACCTAATCAGACCGTGATCACTCCCGCCCAATGATTTGTCAATCATGAGGCCAGTGACGAGGTTGTCTTTGGTCGTGAATACTAAGTCTAGAACGCTTTCACCTCGTGTAAGCTCATTGACCCACTGAGTGAGGAAGTTCTCATCAGCAAAGTCAACTAGCCTCCTGTCTTCCCACTTTATGCCACGACAGTTGAAGTCTCCTAAAACTACACACACCCTATCCCCTAGCAGGCTACTGAGTTCGGTGTACAGGGCTGTATCCTCCTCGAGGAGGAGATGCCGAGGTCTGTACACCAAGATTAACCTATAGTTCACCCCTCCCACATTCAAATCAACACCAAGCAGCTCCCATTCCGACCGGAACTGCCAGTCAACTAAACTCAACATGTCCCTGACGTATATTAGTACCCCTCCCCCCTCCCCATGGGTGTGGTCTTTGCGAAACATTCTATACCCGGGAATTTCAAACTCCCCAACGTAGTCCCTATGATCAGTATGAATCCAGGACTCTGTGATAGCAACAATATCCTGGTATTCTGCTGCTAAGAGCACCCGCAGCTTGCAAAACTTATTCCTAATCGACCTAGCATTAAAAAGCATTGCACGGAGGGAGCCTTCCCTATTCTGACCACCCCCTAGCATGACTCATTTCCTGAACAACCAGGGCTGTCAGGAGTTACAGAGCCCCTCACCAATGAGGTGGCAACTTCTGCAGGAGGCTGAGCCCCCTCCAACAGGGAAGGAGGGTCACCCTCCTAGACGCACCCTTCAGTTGAAGGTACATCCACCACCAGCTCAACATCACCTCTCTCCTGTGAGGGCCCATCATCATTCCCCGGACTTGACCTCACCATACGGTATAGGTGCCAGTCAAGCAGCGTGCCTAGCACCCCTTTACCCTTGACATTGAGGTGGACACCATCCCTCTGATACAGATCCCACCTACCCAAAAACACGTCAAATGAGTCAACAAACCTCACACCCAGTGGGACGCACAAGTCTTGCACCCTCTCGTTGATGCCAATGACCTTACTGAGTGCGTGGTCACTGGCATTCATCCGCAGTAAAATACCCATCAACATTCCCCTGTCTGTTTTAAGTTTTAGATCATCTGCAAGAGAGTGTCTCAGTGATGATCCCTTCCATTGAACCTACCCTACTGCCTTTGAGGAACAAGTCATTGCCACCAGCATGGACAACTATCGCAGTCCTCCAACTAGCCACACACACCTTCTCTAATTCCTTCCTTATGTGCGCCATTCCCCGACTGGGTAAGCACCTTACCTTCCTCCTGTCTCAGTTTGCAGAATCAAAGTACTTCTCCTGGCCCCTAATCTGCGAGTCCCCAATTAAAACGGTGTCTTCCTCCTTCGCACATAGGAGACTGAAGCAGTTGGAGGTCCTGACAGGAACAACTGGGGTCTCAGGCTTCGGCTTCACAGCCTTCTTGCCCGAGACCTTTCAATACCCATTGCCACCCATAGACTTGGCTGCACTTACACCACCCAACCCACCCTGACTGGCATCTACATCCTTCGACTTTTTTGGGTCATCAGTAGGCCCCTTCCCACCCTTTTTCTTTATCAGCCCCTTCTTTATGCCCTCCACTTTATGCCGTAGTTCCATGCATTCTATGTGGGTTGCTGGCGATTCCTGACACTGATTTAGGACCCTGGCCCCCAGTTGCACCTCTACCCTTTCTCCACAGTCCCGAGCTCTGTCCATTCCATCACTGGACTGCCTTCCCACGGCAGCTATCCTAAGGACCTCAGAAACGTAACAGGGGTCAAAGTTGAAGTCTTCAAGAAAAGACTGGATGCCTGGCTCAGGACAGTACCAGATGAGCCGGGTGTGCCTGGCTATGTACAGAGAGTGCAAGAAAGCAACTCACTCCTCCACCAGGCCAGACCTAGAGGCAGGGCCACCAGCTTGACCTCCGTGTGAAGAGACCAACACACGAAACAAGGTTCATAAAGTATATATATATATGGAATGAACTCAGAATGGTTCCCTGGGTTTTTTATGATACACACAGACTGTGCATGGAACAAGGAACTCTTCTGGGATAATTAAATCCACTATAGTCCGAATAAGTAATGGTAAATGACAAATACCAGTTTTTCTTTTTCATGATGCAAGCCCAACGTGGGCAACGGGTCTCTCGCAGAGAGGTCCCATAAATATAGCTTCCCTCACCAGCTATCTGCAAAGCAGACAGGATCCAGCTTTGGGACATGTCCCAAAGCTGGTGGTTACCTTATTTTTTCATTTGTTTCATTCTCTCTCCTCATCTTGCGCAGAATATTCTCCTATACAAGCATCATTCTTTACGTTAATTATACTGCGTGTTTGCAGTTAAAATGTATATAATGTTATGGCATGCAGGAGGTGCCCCCTTGGGGCATTGGTTTCTGCACGTATGTAGGAGAATTACGGCATTTGTTCGAGTGAGGCCCAGTGTGTAATGGTTATCATATCTGACTGGCAATCGGAAGATCCCGGGTTCGATTCCCGGGTGGTTACCTCATTTTTTCATTTGTTTTGTTCTCTCTCCTCATCTTGCGCAGAATATTCTCCTATACAAGCATCGTTCTTTACGTTTTGTATATATATATATATATATATATATATATATATATATAGTATATATATATATATACAGGGTGGTGCAAAAGTCTGGACCCATAGGCGGTTTATATGGAAAAAAAGTGTGGCCTGCAGGAAGTTTATCATGAAATGAAATTTAATTAACCATACACCAGTGACTAAATTATATTAAATTTAACGTTCTAGTTCAGAATTTACAATAAGTGTAATGGTATTTCATATAATCGAGGCATAAGGAAATTTGCGACTGAACGTGAGGTGGCTCCTTCTTTTGCATACAAAAGCACAAGCTCTATTTTTTCTGCTATTGTTAACTTGTCTGCCATAGGGTAACAATCTGAAAAATATTTAGTAAAATTATAAACAAAAATTAAATAATAAAAACTATTATAAAAATCGAAAGATATTTTTTATATAGTAAATTGCCTATGGGTCCAGACTTTTTCACCACCCTGTATATATATACAGGGTGGGCCATAAGTTTCCATACATAGGAAAATTTAAATTATGGTCTTCACGTGCGTCGGTATTTGGATCAGCAGTTTCCGGATGCTTGGATTGGTCGGCGTGGTCCTGTGGAGTGGCCTCCCAGATCCCCAGATCTCACCCCCCTTGATTTCTATCTTTGGGGGCACTTGAAGGCCATGGTGTATCAGGAAAAGATACGAGACATAAATCATCTAAAGGAACGTATCACCAACGCCATTACAAGCATAACGTCAACTGTGCTAATGCGTGTTCATCAACAGTGGGGAACACGTATTGAAATGTGTTTTCAAAACAATGGCAACCATGTAGAGCATATTATATAAATAAAAATGGTTGTCCATAAAAAAATGTTTATTTTTCCTATGTATGGAAACTTACGGCCCACCCTGTATATTCAAAAAGTCACACTACATTTGGAAAATTTCTTTGTAGTGTCACTACATAAATAAATTTTCCAACTGTAATGCAACTTTCTGAACACCCTGTATATACAACTTATGTAGTATAGATCTGTAAAATATTCAAATATTTAATTTTTTTTGTTAATTAGTATGATTTTATCTTTTGAAAATGACCTCCTGACTGAAATTGGTAACATACAGTAACATCTGTTTGTTGAAACAAATGACTGAACTGCATCATTTATTTATAAGTGTTTAAATATGAAAATACTGTTGTTTATATTTTATAATGCAAATTGCTAAAAGTGTGTACAATTAAATATTGATAAAACGTATAATTGGAATATTAATGTATGAAGATTTGGAAAAAAAAATTTAGTTCAACAATTTGAATTGGTAACTAGTTCGCTACTATTCTGATGGTTGTGCAGCTCAATGTAAGAATGTGTATAATAGGGATATACCGATATATCTGTGTCGGTGATATTGGTAGATTTTTAATGGTATCAGTATCGGACAAATTTTTAAAAATATCAGCCAATATTTCAAAAGTATGATTTTTTCCAAAATTATGAATAAAAGACTATTTAGATGAAATTTCCAATATTTTATTGTTTTATCACTTCACATAACTCGTTATTTTTTCATCATAACCTTTTATCTTATTTTAATCTTAGACTAGGTCCTAAGAAATGTATGGTAGCACACAAGTTTTATCCAATTTTCTTTTCAAACAACTAATCAAACAAGTGTAAAAAATCATTTGAGAAATAGATATAAAGCCTAGAAAACCAAAAAACTATCTTGTAGTCATAGCTTACAATATTAACCCAGCTAGCTGGTTAAAAACACATTTACTAAGCCTCAACATAGGCCCACAGTCCAATTGTATAAGTTTATAACAAACAAAACTGACATCTAATGCAGTGTTGCCATCTTTAATGAAAAGGATTATGCCAAATTTTCAACATGGAAAATAAATTATGAATAGGTTACAAAAATATGACAAACTAATAAAACCCTAGATGGATATCAGTATTGGTTATCAGCTGATACTTTATTTATTGGTATCAGTTAAAAAGCAATATTGGTACATCCCTAATGTATAACTTTATAAACCTTTGCCATCACAATGATGATTATGGACTTCATAATGACCATGCATTTGTCATATCAATAATGATAATTTAAGATTAATAAATACTTTAACTATTAATTTTTATTTTATTTACAACTTATTTTTAATAAGAACCCAGTAAAACCTAAAGATTAAGGGCCAAATTAAAAATAAATAGTCGAGCTTCACAATTATTTGTCATTGTAAAACCAATGTACAGTAACCCCCCACCCCTCTCCAATTTGTGTAGTTTTGGATTAACACTCCAAAAAATATTCAATTTTTTTTTTATATAAAAAATTAAAAAATTACATATTACTAATTTTTACTCTTTTTTTAGAGACTATTTTTACTCTTTTTTTAGAGACTAGTTTATGTATTTATTATTTAATTAATATTTCTTTTGGGAGATAATTATTATTATAATAGTATGTTATTTAATTTTTGATCCGGATGTCTTGGGTTTGGCATTGGCGGGGGGGACCTGTATTAGGCACAATAAATTATATGTTCTAGTTCCCCAATATACATGGAATTCATTTTATGTGGAAGGCTCAGGAATGCATCTACCACATAAATGGGGGATTACTGGACACTCAAACCTTGCTAATTCAAACAATTTTGGCAAGGGTGAATTATGGAAAAAATTTGAACAGTTTTTGGGTCAAATGTCAAATTACAGCATTTTTTTTCAAATTAATTTTCCTTGTGTGTTGCAATCAGTCAGCAAGTAAGAAGACGCAGTTTCCCTTTGTGTAGGCCTTCTAAGGTGCCCATTCCTACATTTTTAACAGTTGTTTCATATATTTACCTGCTACAAATACATATTTTGCATATATTTTGTTAATTTTAACTGCTTCAGTTCGTGATTTTTCATTACCCTGCAGTCTAGCCAATACTAAATGTACCCAATTTTTAGAAAAGATTGGAAATGTATGGAATAATAACCTGGAGACCAGCATGATGCCAAGACATCCCACGATGTCATTGGGAAGATGGCACATGTAGGCTGATATGCAAAATTTGAATTATAATATATATATATCCCCCCATTTTCAACCCGAGGGTGGAAAGAGGGATATACCCTTTGTTTATAAACTACACCCAGGGTTCAGAAAGAATTAGGAGTTGGTTTATTTACCACACCCAGATCTGAGGGCAAATTGGATGTGTAGTTTATATGCCACACCCAGAGTGAAAGGGTTAATATGTTTGGTGTATGTATGAAAGGGAACTTTGGTTTGGGCTTGTGCACGAGTATGAACTAGAGTATGAGGACTATGTTATCAACCCCCCCCCCACGGGGGGGGGGGGGGGGGGGTAAAAATAAAAAAAGGGGGAAATTTTTATTATTGTTCTACACATTTGAATGTGGTATCACTTAATAGATCTCTTCAAGCCGATTCTAAAAATGTATAGTTTTATAGGTCTACAGTAAGATGTTTGGGAGTTATTGCCCACTAAAGTTAGGTGGTAAAGTGGGGCTCCCAAGATTTTGGGGGCCCATATCTCAAAAACTATGGGTCATAGAACTTTATTTTGACTAGTGAAATCAGCACCCAGAAAAACCCCATATGTCAATTTTCATCAAAATCTGAGTTGGAATGGTGACATGCATTGGGTGATCTGGAATACCCCAAATGCATGTTGAGGGAATTTTGTATCTATTTCATAATTTCTGTACACTCTGTACAATAATCTGACACCTGACAACTACATGAAACTTTATTACTTTCTTTCATAGGTGGCACAAAAATGGTGTGTGTACCTCATTTCCTAATATTTTTATTTGAGAGAAGTTGTAAAGATAATGTGTGTACACCCTGTATACCTGTATTTCTTCAATAAAGGGGCACTTCCCCCATAATGACTGCCAGTTAGTCATCTGATTAGTCTCCTGGCCGAGATAAAATTAGAGAAGTGTCAATCAAACTAGTAAAAAATTTCTAAGCCCAAGGCTTCACCCCAATAGGTCATATGAATTATGTTGATAAAGAAATTAGGCTGTAAACTTGACATATGGTGCTACTCAAACTAATTTTTGACCTTGATAACACACTATAAACACCACTTTCTTAACTTATTGATGGAGAAATGTTAAAAAAAAATTAATTATATAAATTGGTGCCAAAGAGGTCAAATATTGACCAACATTTATTTTAAAGGTCAAATTTTTATTTGTTTATATACAACAATAATCATACCATTTTTGGAATCCTCAGAACATGCTGATTCCAAATATATATATTGGAGATTCCATGACAGATCAACCAGTGATGAACACCACCACCTCTTCAATTTTGCTGAAATTTGGTCCAGAGGTTGGCTTTGGGTAAAGAACAAGAATTTTCAAATATTAGCTCAATCCAACCAATAAGGTCATGAGTTATGGCCAAGGTCATTTTGAGGTCATCCGTTGACCTCGCTATATTCAAATTGCCAAAGCTGCCCTCCTATTAGTCCTGGACCTTATATATGTATATTAGGGTTATGACATTTTTATAACCTCATGTTCCTGTATCATAAATCGATGAACTTTTGCCCCCCGACAATGAAAATAACAGTTTCTTCGATATATTTTGAAAAAACTTCACCCCAAAATAAAATAGAAAAAATTAATAAAATAATAAATAGAAATTTGCATGTTTATTTCACAATTATTATACATAAACATATATTATACAACATTATACCTATACAATACATATTAATTATACAAATACAATATTATACATTTACTCTATTATTGTTTTAATTGTTTTACTTATTGCTTAAAATAAACCTGTGATTAAGGTTGTCTTTATTTTTACAGTTTACGTAAAGTTCTTGCATCACATAATGGCATGTTCCGCACATTGGTTGCTCCTTGGTATAGCTATTGCAGATGGGTCTCTGTTCCAGTGATTTTCCAGAGTATTTAGTGCTTTTTGGTATTGTTGCAAGATATTGGACAATTTATGATAATCATCTTTCTTATACATCTGATTGCTGAACCAATAGTCTGCCCAGTCGTAGGAAATAAATCTGCAAATCTTATGCAGAGATTCTCTTCGTGTTGGTAGAAGTATATAGGTTAGGATTGCTAATATTGCTCTTGAATTCCATCTGGCATTGCTGATGTTTGGTATTTTTCGAAAATGTACCTTTGGAAATCTGCCATTTTCTTCAAGAAACCGAAAAACACGTGTTAGATGAAACAGAAACTTCATGTCATCACGCCATCCTGAACTTTCACAAATCTCTTCCTCACCATTTTCAAGATTTGCTTTAAGTTCGTCATATTTCTTCATGATGTCTGAAACAAAAGGGTAATCAATGTTTGGTGATGTTTTATTACCTCCAAGTTTGTCATCCATCACCACACAAAGTATTTGGTCCAGTACGTGATGCTGGCAGCCAATGAATTGTGGCTTATCAAGCCCCTTTTCTGCAAACAATCTTTGTAGTCTGACTATAACTCCATTCAATTTTCCTGTATTGACACTTGTTGTATCTGCTACCATCATTTTTATGCTGCTCCATAAGTTATGCTCATCCAGAAGAGCCCATATTCCATCAGAGATAGTTTCAGCTTTGCCATTTGCCAAACACAACACACCTAACTTGACTTCTCTGTTTTCATTTTTCAGAACAACCACCTGATATTCCTTAGCATCAATATGTTTACCATCAAAATGCAATGACCAATCTTCTACCTGCAGCATTTCTTTCATTTCTTCTTTCAGTCGAACTGCTTCTCTGAACGTTGATTTGTAAATACCTGATTGAGATGGTGTTGGTATATTGATTCCTTCATTTGACAGCTGTTTGCAGACTTTTCCAGCTTTGCTTGTTGATAATTTTGAAGATATTACTAAATTGGTTGCAATTGCAGTTTTGCTATAATGTCTACGCATTGGCTTTCTTGCGGAAGATTCACAGTCATCTTCATGGTCACTAGGTTCTGTTTCACTCGTTATTACATCACTATCTAACACATCAATGGACTCGATGGCAGAAGAATTGGACGCCACGCAAGTACTGGAGGTTTTCCTTAGGGTCATTCCATGTCAAATCAGCCACAAAATGGCACTTTTTGCACTCACCCCTTTCAATTTTGCTCATACTTGGCAAAATAGCAGATATACATGCCAAACTTAAATTCCCAAATTATTAGAGCTGACTGACCTTTGGTTACTGAGATACAAGGTCACAAAGTTGTGACATTTTGACCTTTTTTGCGTTAAATGACTATTTTCAAAACGGTGTAACTAAAACACTATTAAAACTAGAGCATTGATTTTGGTCTCATTTTAAAGCTCTTTAGTAGCCCCTTGTTTATTGTCTCTTGTAAAATATCTCTACTGTGAAAAATAAAAAAATCCCTTCAAAAGTTGACCTTTGACCTTGAATAAAAAAAAATACCTTCTCCTAAAAATTCAATTTTTTTACATTAATACCTTGAGTCATGTACAACAAATCCCAAGAAGCTGCAAGTGGCTGATAACTAGTTCAATGTATAAAAATAAATGAAGTTGGCATCATTCTTCAATTTTAGATTTTTTTTGTCAGTTCATTTATTTAAAAGTTCTGTTCTGATATAGTGTCAGTGAAGACTTAGTTCAACTTAACATTATTAGTTCAAAACCTTTTTGTGACCTGTGCCAAAAGAAGTCTTTTAAAACAACCAGGGTTAACCCCTCGACAGCCCCAAATCTACTGGAGTAGCGCTGATCCAAAGGTCCAACTAGTATATAAGTACTGTCAACTTTACAGAGTTGACTCCTGACTTCAAGTTAAAGTTAATTTATTTTTACTAAATACATGTATAAAATTTATTTAATAATTCATTAATTGTTCATTGTTTTCTTTTCAGGATTTTCTTTGTGCTTTTGTGATTTCAGAGTACAAACATGGAACATTTAAACTGAAACAGAAGTGTGCTGATCCTTTGCTGCGTCACAAAGGTCAGTGTCGAAAGAAGAGTGAGAATTGTACCACAGGAACTTGTAAATAAGTTTCCCGATCTGCACTTAACACTACATCACAGACTTTGTAAGCAGTGTAGAGAACATCTTGAGTCCTTGCCTGAGAAGGGAATAGGCACTTTGAATTCAGACATAAATGATGATTCTTCTTGTAGTAGTGAACCACCTGAAGATCTTGAGAAAATTGAAAATGTTGACAATAGTGATGCATCAACTTCAGAGCAAACCATGAGATGTGTACTTTGAATGCTTCTTTTGTTTCAATTGGTGAATCACCCATAAAAAAGAGAAAGCTTGTAGAGCAAAAGTCATATGGAGCTAAAAAACTAAGCAAGGTGACAGAGAGAGTTAAGAAGAGAATGGAAACAGTTGCAGGAAGAGAGATTTCTGACTCACAATTTAAGGAGCCATCTGGAGATGTAGACTGTTTAGAAATAATAAATCAACTCAAGGAAAAATTCAAAAATGAAAATACTAAAGAAGTGATAAAATAAAATCCTCACTGTATTGCCCAAAAGTTGGAGCATTAGGAAAATTGCTTCAGAATTTAACACAACAAGGCATACAGCATCTATTGCTAAAAAAATAGTTGAAGAAAAAGGTGTCCTTTCAGACCCAAATCCAAAGGGTGGGAAAAGAATTAAGCAGGATACTGTTGACGCTATTAAAGCATTTTATTTTTCAGAAGACATCAGTAGAACAATGCCAGGAAAGAAAAACTATTGTAGTATCATTGGCAATGAAAGAGGAAGGATACATTTGCAAAAGCATCTTTTACTTTGCAATTTAAAAGAAGCCTATCATATTTTCAAAGAAAGAAATCCTTTGGTTAAGGTGGGATTCAGTAAATTTGCAGAATTGCGTCCAAAGCAGTGTGTTATTGCTGGAGCAACAGGAACTCACTCAGTATGTGTCTGTACAATTCATCAGAATGCCAAACTTATGTTTGTAGGAGCTGAATTAGAAAAACTAACTGCAAATGATGACACACCTATTAAGAATGTGCGTCATTGTGTTGCCTTTTGGAATGCAATCCTGCCTCACAGAAATGCTGCCTCAGACAATGTGAACAATGTGGAGATCCATCAGATTTAAAAACAGACTACTGGACATATTTACAGACAACTTCATTGATATCATAAATTTTAAAGTGGACCAATACAGATTAGTCAAATCTTGAATCAGTAGAACTGAATACAAATGAATATATTGACCATTCTGTAACCAACTGAAAGAATACCAGATAAATGACTTCAAGACAAAGGCAAGCAACTTATTACCGTGAAACAAAAATGTCTTTGAAGATGGTGAGGTCCTTGCTGTGTGTGATTTTGCTGAAAATTATCCCTTTATTCTTCAAGATGAGGTTCAGAGCTTTCACTGGAACAATGAGATGGCTACTCTACATCCATTTGTTATTTACTATTAAAAGGAGATGAGATTGCTCACCTTAGCTTTGTTATTATTTCAGAGTATCATCCATAACACAGTTGCTGTACATTTGTTTCAAAAGCATCTGATAAAATTCCTAAAAGATAATATCTCATCCATCGGTTCCATCCACAAATAATTTACTTTTCAGATGGGTGTGCAGGACAGTATAAGAACTGCAAAACTTTTTGAATCTTTGCCATCACAGAGATGATTTTGGAATTGAGGCAGAATGAATTTTTTTGCAACAAGTCATGGAAAGCCCTGTGATGTGTTGTTGGAGGCACAGTTTAAGATTAGCTGCAAAAGCTAGTCTACAACGACCTTATGATGAACAGATCCTTACTGCAGAACAGTATATACATTTGCAAGTGAAAATATTGTAAATATAAAATGTCATTTTTCAACCAATAAAGAGCATGAAGAGGAAAGCCAACTTCTCCAAGAAAGACACTCAACTGCAAGGCTATTGCTGGTACACAGAAATTACACCATTTACAGCCAGTTTCATTGACTTCTCTTAAGGTTAAACATTATTCATTATCAGATTATTCAATATTGAGAAAGTTACTGAAAAGGAAGAAGTTTGCTGAGGAGAAAATACATGGTTTTGTTACTGCTGCATATGATGGCCATTGGTGGGTGGCATATGTGCTGGAAAAGATACCAGAGAATATGAGAAGTAAAAGTCACATTCCTTCATCCTCATGGCCCAAACCCATCATTTGTGTATCCTGGTCGACCAGATGAATTAATCTTACCATATTCAGATATTCTAACACAAGTTGAGGCATCTACTACTAATGGACGAACATACAGGATTTGCAAAGAAATTACTTTGAAGGCATCCAAAGCTTTGGCAGATCTACAGCACAGAAAGTAAGAATTCAAAATTAAAATGGTCATGTAACTATATATACACTGCATACATTTTAAGTTGTGATAAATGGAAATCAATGAGCACTATACCTATACATATTGTATGTACATTTTAATATGTTACTTGTATTTGTTAATTAGGTAGCTATCTAGGTATACATTAAAAATTGTTTTCTCTTCTAGAAATCACAATAAATTGGGTGGCCCACAAGAATCTTGTCAACTACTGAAAACCATCACATACATGCACAACATACAGGTGAGGTGGGTAAAGAACAAATATTTAAAAATAAGCATTTGCTTGTTTGTAGAAGGCTGCAGATAGTATGTAGATATGGGTTGTATTTGTAAGAGATTGAGCTGACCTTAGACAAAAATGGTTACTGACATACAAGGTCACAAAGTCATGACTTTTTGACAATTTTTGTATAAAATGACTTTTTTCAAAATGTTGCTTGAATTCATTATTTTTTATACATTGAACTAGTTATCAGCCACTTACAGCTTCTTGGGATTTTGTTGTACATGACTCAAGGTATTAATGTAAAAAAATTGAATTTTTTAGGAGAAGGTATTTTTTTTTTATTCAAGGTCAAAGGTCAACTTTTGAAGGGATTTTTTTATTTTTCACAGTAGATATATTTAACAAGAGACAATAAACAAAGGGCTACTAAAGAGCTTTAAAATGAGACCAAAATCAATGCTCTAGCTTTAATAGTTTTTTAGTTACACCGTTTTGAAAATAGTCATTTAACGCAAAAAAGGTCAAAATGTCACAACTTTGTGACCTTGTATCTCAGTAACCAAAGGTCAGTCAGCTCTAATAATTTGGGAATTTAAGTTTGGCATGTATATCTGCTATTTTGCCAAGTATGAGCAAAATTGAAAAGGGTGTGTTTTAGGTGGCTGACTTGACATGGAATGACCCCTTATTCGTTTTGATGGATGGATAGTTTCTTTGCCTGTTAGTTTCTCAGTCACATATCCCACTTCACCTTTATTCTCCTTTTGCAGATCGTAAAACTTTTTGTCCTCACTGCATAGCCATTGTCCATCTAATTTTGTGATATCAAATAGTTCATCCAGTATTGAATACTTGCCACGCCGTACACATTCATCATATGTCTTCAAGACTTTCTCAATCGTGCTTTGAACAACTTGATTAGACATGTGGGAAATTAAATTTATCCCATAATTGAATGATTCATTACAAATCACCTTTGCCCGGTCTTTTCTACTTTTTACATTGTTGCCTAGAAACAGGTATTCCAGCATATGTATTTGGAGAGGCAAGCGGCTTCGTTCAAAAAGAGGTGACATTTCTGATGAGACGTTTCTTCTTTTGTGAGAGTTCTGAAACTGCACCAGATTCTCGTCAAGTTTCTTTGCCCTTTTTGCATTCAATAGCACTTCTCTTATGCGACATTGTAAGATAGATAACCTGAGATAAATAAATTCACTTGGAACAAGTACTTTCCGTTAATGATAAATTGTACGTGATATGTGTTCTGTTCACCAGCACTGTCTGAGGAGCGAATGCGCGAGACCCTCATCCGGCAACACTTATATAGAGGCCAGAGAGGGCGTGGCTTAAGGCAGACACATGTATTTCTGGAATATTCCGGAATATTCAAGAAAATACTAGGTAACCAATCTAGAATGGTGCAATGCAGCTGTCTCAAATATACTAAATTTGCTTTCGGGGTGACATTTTTTTTAATTCTGAAGAATTAGGCCCTTTTTTATTGTTTTCAAGCAAAAGTTCATCGATTGATGATACAGGAAACAATATTTATGACAAAAAATTAAAGTCAACCCTAATGTACATACCAGGACTACTAAATATATTTTGCCCCATTTTTTTTTCTTTCCAAGTTTCCTTGTAAGTTCCAGAAATTTTGTACACAAGTACCATATTTCCCGGCGTATAACGCGCACTCCCCCCCCCCCCCCCCCCCAAATACTCCAAAAATCATCTTGCATTAAAATTAACTTGTTCAAATTGTATATGTGAAGCGAGGTAAGAGATATTTTTTCCTAAATTTTCTCTTCAAAATTAGGGTGCGCATTATACGCTGGGAAATATGGTAGTTACATACCTTTTTCACAAGTTTTTATTTTTCCACATAGTCTCCATCCTTTACTACAGCTTTCCTCCACCTCGAAACAAGAGCCTTTATCCCTTGCTGGTAAAAGTCTGCTGGCTTCCACTGGAGCCACCTCTTAACTAGTGATGGGACGATTAATCGGAATCGGAATTGAGAATCTGAAGAATCGAGCATTTTTCAGGAATCAGAATCGGAATTGAGAGAATTGTACCATGATTTCCAATTCTTAAAACGATTCTTTAACTTTTAATTGAACCAGTTTTGCAATGTAAACTTTAAAATTTAAATGAAAGAGGATAACAAATTTCATTTTTATTGTATTGTAGCTATACATTAAAACATGTATATCCATGATGTGTAATCAAGAAGATTAAAATGAATTGTTACAACTTAGTTGATTTTTATTTTTAAACCAATCTATTATAATTTATATTACCATACTCATAATGTAAATAGTTAATCTTACCAGAGTAAAATATGACAATTTCCAGAAAAACAAGTATAGAATTATATTTAAAAATATTGAGAATCGGAATTGTTAAAAATTTTGGTATCATCCCATCACTACTCTTAACCTCCTCAACAACCTCATTGTCACTCTGAAACTTTCTTCCACGAAGAGCATCCTTCATTGGCCCAAACAAATGGAAGTCTGAAGGTGCCAGATCCAGGATGTATGGAGGGTGTGTTAACAGTGTCAAGCACATTTTTGTGATGGCCTCTCTCGTTTGTAAATTGTTGTGCAGTCTTGCGTTATCGTGCAAAAGAAGGACACCTTCCAGTTTTCTCTCTGGTCAAATCCACTTTGTGTCTCTCTGGATTATCTGTAGTGTAGCAATATGTGCCTCAGAGTTGATTGTTTGTCCTTTCTTCATAATGTCCACCAGAATCACCCCTTTCATGTCCCAGAAGAGTGTGGCCATAACCTTTCCTGCAGAGGGAGCCATTTTGAATTTTCTTGCGCGGGGAGTCTGTATGCAACCACTCCATGGATTGGCATTTTGTTTCAGGTTCAAAGTGGTGTACCCAAGTGAAAGGAAGTTGTCCCTTTCTGTCTCGTATTGAACCAATGACTCAGAAGCAATTTCTTTCCTTTGGGCTTTGTGATTTTGTCAGTCAGTTCACAAGGAACAAACCATGAACACACTTTTGAATATCACAATTGCTGAATTATCTCATTCACTAATTGATAGCTCCTTGTATGTGACGTGCCAATTTGATTGAATGATGCTGTTAGCACATTGCACAGTGTGAGATGTCACAGCCAATGCCAGGCAACAGCTGTGTGGCTGATCATCGAGGCTGGCTCTCCCTCTCTACGATGATCTCACACATTTAGACCAGCATCCAACTGTGCTTTAATCAATAGCAGCATCTCCATAAATGTTTTGTAGACATTTGTGAATATTTCCATTTCCTTCTCTGCGGTTAAGAACTTGATAACAGCTAGTTCTGTTTACAACACACATCACTGTCAGATGCCATTTTTTTAAATGGTCTTAACCATCAGTTTTATACAAGGAGGGGAGGTTCAAACTGGAAAAATCTGGTTGTGTGAAGCGCAGAAAGTTCAAACTTACAGCCCAAAAGACATTTCAGCCCCATGGCCTATTATTTAGCTAGGAAAAAAGGTTAGGGCAAAATATATTGAGTGCCCCTAGTATATTTGGAATGAGCATGATCTGTAGATTTCAAAAATACTATCTATTTTGATGTAGGTTGAAAAAACAAAAATTACATTGAAATGATTTACAAAAGATCATATTTTGACCTCTTGGATACTGAATTTCAGAAAAGTTATAAATGTCAAAATTTGTTGCTCATTGCTCTATTATAAACTTAGAAAAGTGTGTGTATGCACCATTTTAAATGATAAAACTCAATTTGAGTAATGCCAGCTTTCTTGTTTTCCAATCAACATCTACTGAAATTGTTCCACAATTCTTGACCTGAAGCCTATAGCTTTTTTTTTTTTTAAATAGAGAAGTCAGTTTGAGACTGCTTGAATAGCCACATGCTACCTGTGTATTAGGATTTAGTCTTGTAGTAATATATAATGATTACAAGAATAACAAATAACAATAGAAGATTTGGCCTGTTTATATATGTACAGTAACTTTGTAAACAAGATACATAAATACAGATTCTACATATATTATAACATGCCTCCAATGTCTGTACCTATTAATTTGTGTCTTCTTTTGCAGTGAGCATGATATGTACCAGATATAACTTTTGAAAATGCCTCAGAATATGAAATTTTGTTGTGATCCCTTGAAGAAAAAAGAATTTTCACTTGCCTAAGGTGTGTTAATGCTGCTTTAATTTATAAAAGCTATGGAATATTGAATGAAAATCAAATGCTCTGCTCCAATTGTTTCAAATTAATATCAAAGAAACCAGCTGTTCTTCAAGAAATAGAAAAACAAGATATGTCTGCAGAAACCAGTGAGAATTTCAGTGACTCTTCAACTGCAAACATCTCTAATCCAAAAGAAATTGCTGGCATCAAGCATGATGATATATCTGTTACTATGTATAAGAATGTACTTCAAGACACACTACTCCCTTACTTGGATGAAAGTCCAATAAAAACATGCCAGTGCAATGTTAAGCAGATAAGATATTGGTAGATACTTCTAAATAGTAGGTAGAACTCTTTTGGCTATTATATTATAGGCATATCGGATGTACTAGGGGCACTCAATATATTTTGCCCCACCCTTTTTTCTTAGCTAGATAATAGGCCATGGGGCTGAAATGTCTTTTAGGCAGTAGGTTTGAACTTCCTGAGCTTCACAACCAAATTCTCCCAGTTTGAACTTTCCCTCCTTGTATAAAACCACTTTTAAACGCCTTTGTATAAAACCGATGGTTAATGCAGTTTTAAAAATGGCACCTGACAGTGATGTGCATTGTAAATAGAGAGCTGTTATTGAGTTCTTAACTGCAGAGAAGGAAACAGTTGGACATATTCACAAATGTCTACAAAATGTTTAGGAGATGCTACTGTTGATCGAACACAGTTGGATGCTGGTCTAAATGTGCAAGATCATCAGAGAGAGGGAGAGCCAGCCAGCCTCGATGATGAGCTACACAGCAGTCAACTGGCATCAGCTGTGACATCTCACACTGTGCAACGTGCTAATAGCATCATTCGATCAAATTGGCGCATCACATACAAGGAGCTATCACAGGAGCTAGGAATTAGTGAAGGAAGTGTGAATCAGGGCTGTGGAGTCGGAGTCGTGGAGTATGAGTCAGTAAAAATGTACCAACTCCACCCTCAATATAAATTTTAATAAAATATGTTTGTGTGTGAGATATCACTGGCAGCTATGGTGGTTAAAACCACTTAAATAATAAACACAATGTTTTCCATTTCAGACACTAATGCCATTAATTCATTTTTTCTTTCAGATAATATTTTTTATTTTTAATGCTTATTTAATTTCAAGTTTTCTAAATTTCATAAGTTTTAACTTCAAGTCTAAAACACCCCACACTGGCAGACACACTTCCAACAAAGTCTGCAGTTTTTGAATATTTTACAATAACCACAGATGGGAAACATTTCGTGTGTCAGTGTATGATAGAAGATGATGATGGTGAAAAATTATGTGAAGCAAATATCAGTGGTTTTACTGGCTCTGATAAAAATGCACTAACCAGAGCATCAAATTTGAAGAGACATTTGCAGCATTTCCATCCCAAAATTTTAGAAGTTGTCATTGAGAAAGATAGTAATAAAAACCTTCCAACTACTTCAAAGTTAACAAAAGATCAGAAACCTACTGAAAGACAAGCACCACTTACAAGATTCTTTACTATAGACAAAGTTACTGTAACAATGACCACAGAAAAGTTCAAGAAGCACATCATCAAACTGGTGGTAAGAAATGGTGTAGCTTTATCTTTATTTTCACAACCAGCCTTTCTAGGCCTAAATGGAGAAATGGCCAAGAAACTTGGAGTTTCTCTGGAAAGACAAAGTATCAAAAAAATTATAGTTGAAGAAGCCACAAATAAAAAGGAAGAACTTCGAAGAACTCTTAAGGGATGCTTCATGTTTATTAAAATGGAGGCAGCCACACGTTATAGAGTTAACTATTTTGCCATCAATGCTAGATTTGTTGATGAAAACAATAAAATGGTAACTAAGACATTGGGAGTAAAGGACACCGAGGTGCATCATGACAGCGACTATCTTCAGAAGTTAGTGGAGGAAGTTTTACAAGACTTTGTAATTAAGAAAGAGCAGATTCTATGTATTGTCACAGATAATGCTTCAAACATGCTAAGCACAATAGAAAAGCTGAATAAAGTTGATGAAGAAAAAGTGGCTAATGAAGATGACATTCCTGAAACTGATTCTCAAACAGAACAGAGCGATGAAATTTTAGATGATATTGTTGAAGCATCTAAGCTCTTTCTAATCCAACATATGCATTGTGTTGTACATACATTGCAGCTAGCAATAAGAGATGGATTGAAAGATCGCCATGCAGCTACTCTGATAGGCAAGTTGAGGCAAGTAGCCACTGTAGCCAGGACCTCTAAAATTGATGCTATTATCCAGAGACATGCAGGAAAGGGAGCTATTTTAGACCAAGCGACATGCTGGGGGAGCACATATATGATGATTAAGCGTTTGCTTGATCTAAAACCCTCCTAGAAGACATGATAATCCCAATGTTTCACTAACTGAAATTCAATGGAGGGAGGTTACACAATTAGAAGAAGCTCTGCTTGCTCACCCTTATACTGTCACCAAAAAGTTGCAAGCAGAGGATTTAACTCCTGGTACATTCCTATGGGAATGGAAAAATTTATTATTTCATCTATCCCAAACTGGAGGATTAATTGCTGATGGAATTGTATCCTCAATGAAGAAAAGAGAGGGTCTGCTAGTGGAAAATGAGATCTTATTAGCTGCTGTCTACATAGATCCAATGAACCAAATTTTGTTGACTGAAGAACAAATTGCTAAAGCAAAAGAGGCCCTCTGCGAGGTTGCAATTCGCATAAAAGGGCTATTACCTGAAAATCCTGAACCACAGGATGAAGATATGAGTAGTAAGTCCCTCTCATCCTCTTCAAATGATGATGAATTAGACTTTCAAAAACATTTAGATAAAATTGAACGCTCAAAAGCAAAGCATCGTCACTTAAACGTGCATAGGCAACCTTTTTATGTTAAACTAATGAAATTTAAGCAAGATTTTTTTGATGGCCTAAAAGAAGTGGAAAAATATGATCGCTCATCTAAACTGACAATACAGAAGTCATCCCCGCATGTCCAGAGATTTTAAGAGATACAGCTATGATAGTAACAGCCATGCCACCCCACTCAGGTCAGTGTGGAGAGACTGTTTTCCGCACTGAAAATAATTAAATCAGATTTAAGGGCTTCCAATGAAAGAGGATCTGGCAGAAGCAAATTCTGTCCTAAGATAAGTTATTCCTAAATTTTAGATTTCACCCTTGGCCTTAGTTTAATAAATTTTGCAGGAATACTTATATATTTTTGATTGCATTTAATGAAATTTTTATTTTGTCATAGTCTTAAATTTAATTTTTTTTTTGTTCTATGCTCGATGAATTTTGTTTTTTCATAAATAAAAAATAAAAAAGCCATAATGGCATCCCTACAACCATTAGACTCAAACTTTGCAGGTTATGGGTTTAAAAAGTAGCCTGATGATTCACGTGGTGGTGATGAAATGCCTCTTGTGTAATTATCATCATAGCAGATTTAGAATTAATATACCTTCGGAGTCGGAGAGACAAAAAATTGAGGAGTCAGTCATTTTTTTATGTGCCAACTCGACAGCCCTGGTGTGAATACAATAATTCAGCAACTGGGATACTCAAAAGTGTGTTCACAGTTTGTTCCTTGCGAACTGACTGAAGATCACAAAGCCCAAAGAAAAGAAATTGCTTCCGAGTCATTAGTTCAATACGAAACAGAAGGGGATGACTTCCTTTTACAAATTATGACTGGGGATGAAACTTGGGTACACCAATTTGAACCTGAAACAAAAAGCAAATCCATGGAGTGGCATCACACAGACTCCCCACGCAAGAAAAAACTCAAAATGGCTCCCTCTGCAAGAAAGGTTATGGCTACCATATTCTGGGACATGAAAGGAGTGATTCTGGTGGACATTATGAAAAAAGGACAAACAATCAACTCTGAGGCACATATTGCTACACTACAGACACACAAAGTGAGTTTGACCAGAGAGAAAACGGGAAGATGTCCTCCTTTTGCACAATAACAAGACCACACAACAATTTTCAAAGAGGCCATCACAAAAATGCACCTGACTATGTTACCACTCTCTCCAGACAGCCCGGATCTGGCACCTTCAGACTTCCATTTGTTTGGGCCAATGAAGGATGCTATTTGTGGAAGAAAGTTTGTGACAATGAGGTTGTTGAGGAGGTTAAGAGGTGGCTCCAGTGGAAGCCAGCAGACTTTTACCAGCAAGGAATAAAGGCCCTTGTTTCAAGGTGGAGGAAAGCCATAGAAAAGGATAGAGTATGTGGAAAAATAAAAATTTGTAGAAAAAGTATGTAACTACTTGTGTACAAAATTTCTGGAACTTACAAGGAAACTTGGAAAGAAAAAAAAATATATATTGAGTGGCCCTCGTATATACATGTAGCTGCCTTTATATATATTATATATATTATTAAATATCTTATAAAAACAATTCCAACATTATATAATATACAGTATGTATATGCACAGTTTGTAATTGTATACAGGTAATATCCATAGTAACCTGTGTTTTTGTTTAGCAGGATTGACATCTCATCAAACACAAACAAGAGGAACTTCAAAACTGAACAAGACAACAGACAAAATCAAGAAAAGTTTAGAGTCTGCATATGGTATTGAACTACCAGAAAGCTGCCACATCAAAGAAACATGCTCTACAGAACTGAGCACCACTCTGTATTTGTTTAGATCAGTATTTAATGTCACTTGTTCTCACTCAAAACATTCCTTTATATTGTTCAAGTGTCATCTAAAAATTTAAAACAGTAGTACCAGTACCTGAGTAAATCCAGGTTAAATAGACAGATAAACAACAGTCATGTCTTCAATTTGCATAAAACTTGGTCTGGGGGTGTTTTTTAGTGAAAAAACAAATTCCTAAATTTTTTGAAAATTGGTCAAATAGGTCAAAATTTAGGGTCTGGTCAAATTTTGGCCAAATTGTGACCTAAGAATCTTTTAAATCCCTATATCTCAGCTTCTAATTGTCATAGCTCAATAAACTTCACATGGATGGAAGTGGAATGAGCTCTAGGTTTCCAAAAATATACTTTCATTTGGATTTAATAAAAAAAAAAAAAAAATTTTTTTTAAAATTTCAGGATTTGACATTGAAGGGATCAATTTTTTAAAAAAATGTATTGAAGAAAAAATGTTGCATGAGCAAAGATCTATAATAATCAGCAATAAAAAGTTAGCTTATAGGCCATTATATAGCTTAAAACTTAATTTTATTAATGCTGGCTTTCTTCTTTTTTTATTTTTCTATTTTCAGTTTTTAATAACTATATGTACAGTGGACCCCCGATTTGAGTACGCATCGATTTGAGTACGCTCGTCCATAGGCTCCTATTGACTCGACTTGAGTAGAAAACTCAATTTGAGTACGCCAGCTGGCGATGCCGAACACGTTTCAGTTTGTCTAGAGCGTTCATTGCGGGAACATTCAGGGTCTAATGTTTTGAATAGCACAGGTGTTCTTAGGGATTTCTGTTAGAATTTCGTACATTTTGTTTTCTGACTTTGTACTTAGTGTTTATTTATGTTAGTTTCTGTTGATTACAGCATAAAATAGTGAAAATATAGCATAAATTTGGTGATTCGTACATGCAGTGACTTTGATACTGTATTTTATATTGTGGCATAGTGACAGTGTACTGTTATAGTGATCAGAGCTGGGCACTTGCGTTTTTTTTTGCATTTTTTTGCGGTACTGCGGTACTACTACCGCACTACCAAACCAGTACCGCATAACGCAGTACCGCTACCGCATTCAAATTTCCCGCGGTACCGACCGACCAACACGGTAGTACCACAGTACCGCAAAAAAAAAAAACGCAAGTGCCCAGCTCTGATAGTGATGGCTTCTAAACGTACATCTACATCAAAAGACTCACAAAAGAAGAAATGCCTTTTTACAATAGAGATGAAATTGGAGATTATTAGAAAAAGTGAAGAGGGCAAAAGTCTCAGAGACTTAGCTGAGGAATATGACATTCCTAAGACCAGTATTTCGAGCATTTTGCGTCATAAAGATTCTGTGAAGGGTACAAGGGCTGTGAAGGGTACAAGGGCTGTTAAGGGCTCTACCAGGCTTTATAAGGGCAGGGAGGCTATTATAAAAATGGAAAGGCTGCTGCTTATTTGGATTCAGGAGAAGGAGAGGAAAGGGGAATCAACTACTCAATCATTCATTTGCGACAAGGCCACCAACATTTTTAATGAGATTAAAGGGACAGTGGATACATCTAGTGAGGCTTTTGAGAATTTTCATGCCAGTAAAGGGTGGTTTGAACAGTTTAAGAAGCAGTGTGAACTGAAAAATGTGAGAAGGCATGGTGAAGCTAGCAGTGCTGATAATGAAGGTGCAGAAGCTTATAAGACCGAATTCGCTGAACTTATAGAAAATGAAAATTATCTGCCACAGCAAGTGTTCAATGCAGATGAGACTGGCCTCTTCTGGAAAAGGCTACTGAACACGACTTATATCACCCAGCAGGAAAAGAAAATGCCTGGCCACAAACCCATGAAAGACCGATTTACACTTCTTGTTGCTGCCAATGCCTCAGGAGACCTTAAAATCAAACCTTTAGTGGTGTACCATTCTGAAAATCCAAGAATTTTTAAGCAGAAGAAAGTGATGACTTCCAACCTTGGGGTTTTCTGGAAGTCTAATAAGATAATAAGAAGGCCTGGGTGACTAGGGTTAACTTTCATGCTTGGCTGATGGAAGTTTTTTGCCCTACTGTTAAAGCATACCTTGAGACTAACAAGCTGCCCTTAAAAGCTCTGTTACTGCTGGACAATGCAAAAGCCCATGATCCAGACCTCAATGCCATTGTTAAAGTTAGATTTCCCTTCATGAATGTACAGTTTCTGCCCCCTAACACTACCCCCTTAATTCAGCTAATGGACCAGCAGGTGATTTCTAATCTTAAGAAAATGTATACAAAACATATGTTTGCCCAGTGTCACGAAGCAACAGAAAGAATGTCCCTGACCAAATTCTGGAAGACAGAGTACAACATCTATGAGGCCATCAGGCATGTTGTGAGAGCATGGAGAGATGTCTCCAATGTCTGTCTTAATGCCACCTGGAAAAAGTTGTGGCTGTCAGTGGTTCATAACTTTGAAGGTTTCCAAGATGAACCTAATATTGCAGCCGAAATTGTCCAGCTAGGCAACCAGATGGGGCTTAATGTCAGTGACAATGATGTTGCTGAACTGATCCAGGAGCATACACAGTAGGGTGTCACTAGGTAATAGGGGGAAAATTAAACGATGGATATTTTCCTATGACACCCCCTAAAATTGTTCCATTTGGTGTAAAACATACGGAAGAGAAATTTGGTCCTGATTGGTCATCATTTAAAGGTCGCCCTCGTCACTGAAAACAAGACCCATTTGTTGACGTCAACAAGCTGTTCAGTGTTCACAGCTTGGGCCGAACCAGATAATAAAAAACAAGGCAATTTGGTGAAATAACGAAAGTAAGACACTTAAAAACGCAAAGAATACAAACAGTTTATTATATAATCAAAATAGAAGACATAATTTGGCGAATAATGGTACAAAATGGAGAAGCAACAAAAGCAAAACTTTGAGAAATAAAATACATATACAGTAGCAGAATAATTGGTGCTCATACGCTGATCAGTGATTAGTTCTTTCGCGTCCTCACTAATGCTGATTTGTTCGGAGCTGGGTGTTGCTTTCTGTGGTCAGTGACAACTTGAACGAGGAACTGGAGCTGTTCTTCTTTCACTGTCAACTTTCCGTTCAGCTCCTTTACCAGAGCCACGGCCCGTTCTGCTCTGTCGTTCACCACTACAAGTTTGGAGACTACATCCCGAGCTTGCACGTATTCAGAGTTTGACGTCCATGAACTGGGATGGTGGAGCAGAAAGCAATCTGGCAACTGAAGTTTTGAGAAGAATCCTCGGGTGTTCTTTGTGATCAGTTGCTCCAGTCCTTTGCTGTCACTGAGGAACATAGTATCAAGAACCAAAGGTCGTTTGGCGGCATGTGAGGGGCTTCTTGATCTAACGCTGCAACCATGCTGCACTTCACTTCCATCGATATCCTCTCATTAAAGAACGCCAGACCCACTGCCTCCTCCGAATGGTACCACAGGTGCGCAGACAGCTTCTTGGTGGTACCATCAGAGATCTTCTTGTGCGGGTATCGAAGGAGCGTCCTCATCAATTCCCAATCATTCAGCGGAGCTTCGATGGACAGATGAGCTGTTGCCCACGCTTTCATGTAAACTAGAACAGAAAAGAGGCAGATATCTCGAATTCCGCGTTCCTCAGTGTTCGTCAGTTTAAACTGTCTTCGGAAGAGCCAGATCTTGATGGCATAGAGCCCCTTAGCCATCCATCTCGCCCGGTGCATAGCACCAGGGGCGCGGAAGTTTAGTCCCTTGTATGGAACTCCTCCAAGAAAGATGACGGAAAGATCGAGGAATTCCTGATAGTCATCACGAACTGAAGTGCTTGTGATTTTGCAAACTGAATGAGCTCCGTTCTATGCTTAAAAATAGCTGCTTTGGTGAACGCATCTGTGTCCGCAGTTTGGAACTGTTGCTGGTCAATGCGAGTCCAATAATCATGGAAGCGCTTGAAAAGCAGAATTTCTGGACCGGTAGATACTGAATCTAGCGATGCTGCGAATGCCGCCTGTAGCACCAACTCCAGTACATGGTGTCTGCACGCGCAGTGTAACAGGTCACGTCCAACTTTTTCTTCCAGAAGAACACAAGTTCCTCCACGGTGGCCTGTGTTGTCGCGGTTGTGTCGAAACACATAGATTTGACATGATCGGTCACTCCCCATTCATTCAGGCAATCTATGATGGCATTTGTTTGTGCCAGCGCGGTTCCTGACAGAAGTTTTGGCACCCCGAGGAGCTGCTCTGTCCCGGAGCCAGATACAAGAATAGGTAAGCGGTCAACATATTCTCGTGACGTCAGATCTTGCATGAGTTTTCCGTCCCAGTGAACAGTCAACGGACTATTGCCTTGGAACTCGCTCTTCAGTTGCTGAGCCTTAAGGGTACGGAATTTTTCACGCTGACGATGAATGGATCCACGATTGATGTTGTAGTCGCTAGCATCATGCCCTAAGCTGGAAGCTGCCTCAAACAGCAGATATGTGGCCTTTCTTGACGAGAGTTGCGTGCGATCAAGCGCTGCCGCCAATTCCGATGTCATGATGTTCTTCGTTGCTCTTTGTATAGACGCTAACGAACCACCACATGCTCCTTTTCTTCGCTATCATCTGAGCTGGAGGATGAGGACTCCAAAACCGCTTCGTTGGATACTGCCTCCATTTCAGCTGCTGATCGCTTTCTTCGTTTCTCCTCTTCCTCCCGACGTCGAGTACAATCTTTGACTTGGCGCTGATGGGTCATGTCCAAACCTGCCATTGAACCTGGACGTCCTTTCTGGCGCTGCTGCTGAAGGAACTCCCAATCCTCTGGGTACTTGACCAATTTCTCACAATCAGCGTGGGCGATGTCAAAGAGACGATCGAGGCGTTCAATGAATTCTTTTTCTTTCGTCTTGTGTGAATCGCTCGTCCTTGAGGCGTGTTTTTTGAGTCCTTTCCACTCCTCGAAGACTTATCCAGTTTGCTGACGCAGTGTGTCTCGAGTCTGGTTGGAATGTGAGCTTTTCCCAGAAGGACATCACTGCTCGAAGTGACTTCCTCAACGCGTCACGTATTGTCATTTCTTTTCATGGTGAAGGTAAAGGAAGTAACCGAATGCTTGCCTGTAGGAAGGAAGCTTGCATCCTTTCACCTCATCAACCGCTGCCCCTAATAGGTATATACACTTCCGGGTTTCCATCACCAGAAATCACGTAGCTGAAATGAGAAACGGTGAATCGTTAAGTATTGTTCACTTTATTTCTCAGATATTCAGACACACACACACATATATAGAGATATATAGATATCTAATGAACGATTATGAGACGCCGCGCAAGCATTAAACTTTGGAAGGGGGGCGACCTTTTATAGTTATTCAAATAAAAAGATTTTTCAGTCACCATGTTTTTTTACCAATGGAATAGATTCGCGGGGTGTCAGCATGAAAATTTCAAACTTTGCATTTAAGTGACACCCTAATACACAGGAACTCACGACTGAAGAACTCCAAGCGTTGGCCAGGGAGTCTGGTTCTGGATCAGATGATGGGGAGGAAATTGAGGATGAATCAGAGAGTCTCACTGTTGCTAAGGCTAAGGAAGCCATTGAATACTGGTCTAAGCTTAAACCTATTGTCAACTTGCACCCCGATGTGGAAATCAGTGAACCTGTTTTATGCTTGTTTGAGGACAAGGTCATGAGCTACTTTAAGTCATTCATAGCAAACAGACAGAAGCAACAGAAAATTGATGCTTATTTCAAGCCCTCAAGTCCCCAACCCTCTACCTCTTCCATGTCATTGGCTGTGGGCCTAAGAACACCTAGCCCTGATGAGTTACCAGACATCATCATGGAAGGAGACTCTCCCTCCAAGCAATAATTCCTCCCCTCCATTCCTTATCTGGAACTTCCAGCACATCAAGCAAGACTCCTACAGGATTATTCTATTTTGTCTATATTGTACGGTATGTATTTTGTATTCTATTCTGTCTATTTTTAATACAATTACTAAATTTCGTAGGCCAATTTCTATAGAAAAAGTAGGGGTGGGGTGAAATTTTTGGGTTTTGGAACGAATTAATTAATTCCCATAGGTTATTAAGTTCGATTTGAGTACATTTCCAATTGAGTACGCCATGCTGGAACGGATTATGTACTCAAATCAGGGGTCCACTGTATATTGAAAGATACCTAAAAGTGTACCTAAATATCTACCTAAATAACTTTAAAAAATGCCAAAAAATAAGAAATTATATTGTTGTGATCCTTTAAAAAAAAAACAGAATTTTCAATGATATTAAAAAAGTCATGGAATTTATGGCTTCTATATGGAGTTCAAAAAGATCAGCCATTGTGTAGCAATTGCTACAACTTAATAAGAAGGCAACCTGGAATACTGGAATCTGTACCAGCACCAGCAGAAGAGGCTGTACCGCTACAAGAACTGTGTTCTTTACCAGCAAATGAAGAATCCTTTGAGCGCAGTAGCAGCTCATCTACAAATATTTCTACGGCACCACCTGTTGAGGAAATTTCTTTGAAAGATCCACAACATAATAAGGATATACTTAGCAATAAAATATTACCATATTTAGATGAGAGCCCCATAAAAACAGGTGAATATCTTTAAATAACTATATATTTATTTTTTATATAATTAATGAAATCTTTCAATAAACATATATTTAATTTTTAACCAATTAATAAACCAAGTCTCAGTTAGACAACATACATACATTACATATATAATTTATTATTTGTATCTCAACTGTAATTTTATATAATTCTTTACAGCTGGATTAATGTCACAGCAAAAACAAAAAAAAAGGCCACTTCAAAATTTCGGGCAACATCAAGAAAAGTTAGAAGTATAGAATCTGCTTACAGGACTTCTATCCAGGAAGACACAGTTGCTGGCCCATCCAAAAAGGGTCATTGGGATGATGATTTAAAAAGGCTAAAAGTTCATTATACAGTAAAAACATGTAGCTATTGTTATTTATATGTACAATACATGAAACAATAGATTTTTTTAAGAATAAAATAAAATTTAATACTTAATTTACTAACTTAACTTACATTTTTTTTTTTTTTTTTTTTTTTTTAAGGTATGAAAATGTCATGTAAGAGCTTAAAGACAAATTTATTTCTACAACTGATCGCAAGACTAAATTACAAATTATATCTTTATATCCATTTTCAATTGAAAAAACAGCAAAATTCTTTGAAACTTCTATGTATACAGTGAAAAAAAAAGTAGGAGTTTGCAAAAAGAATATGGTATATTACCGCATGTTCCGATTATGTCAAAAGGAAAGGTCATAACCAGTGAAGTGAAGAGGATTGTAAGAGAATTTTACAAGAGTGATGATTATAGCTGAATGTGTCCAGGAATGAAGGATTATAAATTTACTATTAATGAAAATGGAGAAAAAGTGAAGATGCAGAAGAGATTCATGCTATGTAATTTACGTGAATTATTCAGAGAATATATAAAAAATGAAGCTAATCCAAAAATTGGATTTAGCTCTTTTGCAAACTTAAGACCTTCTTGGTGTGTACTCGCAGGTCAGAGCGGTACACACACTATATGTGTATGTACATACCATCAAAACCCAAAGCTGCAGATAGCAGCTTTGGGGGATTAAAGATTTAGACTACAAAAGGCTGATGGCCTTATCAGTCTGTAACATAGATGAAGAAGATTGCATGATGCACAAATGTAAAAATGCCCCTGTGAGGGAGGTGTTAAATGATATTTAGAAACTTTAGATTTGATGTTTAATGCAGAAGAAATAACTTATAAACAGTGGGAGTGTGTGGACAGCTGCATGATTACACTAGGGAACAACATTTTTGTTTCTTGAAAACTATTTTGTGTTTCTTATAGAACATTTGATGCTGATTCCAAATATGGTTTCAGAATTTTTCTATCACCCATAGTTTTTGAGAAAATAATATTTCCATTTACTCAGAGTTTTCCCAAAATATTAGTTAAAATTAAGTGTACTAATTTAATTTTACTTTCTTTTTTTTCCAGGTTAACTATATTTAATAGTATTTTTTGCATTAAAAAAATATAGCTATTAAACAAACAGATTTTAATAAAAAGAAAGAAATTTTTTTCAAGTTTTGCTCAAATTTTAAAATTTTTCATAGTAGAAAAAATTGGTTTTTCATCCCAAAAGGTTTCCGTGATTTCAATAATTTTCCGCCAGCATGAATCGAAACTGTATTAATCAGATATAATTTGCTACGTATGTGGAGAACTGACCATAATGGCACAGAGTAAGACGATGACCCCACTCGTGAAGAAGGCTTACGAACTTTATTTGGATGTAAGGTAGGCGACCAAGACAAATCCTGGGTACCTAATATCTCATGCATTTCCTGTGGTCACTCTTAGGGGTTGGATTAAAGGTACCGCAAATCTATGCCATGCCATACAATGATTTGGAGAGAGCCAAGGATCACAATGGATTGTATTTTTGTATGACTAATGTTTCAGGATTCTCTGCCAAAAATAAACATAAAATTCAATACCCAAATCTTGCATCTGATGCCATGAGACCAGTACTACATGACGATGATAACCCAATTCCAACTCCCCCAAAGTCATGGACACTGGATGAAGAGTCTGAAGTTGAACCAATGGAAATTGATGACACTAAAGATACAGACTTTCAGCAAGCTGAATCAAATAAACAACGTATGATAACGCAGGTTATGCTGAATGGTCTCGTGAGAGATTTGGACCTTCCGAAAAAGAAAGCAGAATTATTGGGCTCCAGGTTATGTGAATGGAATTTGCTGGCAAAAGATACAAGCATATCGGCATTCCACGCTCGCCAAAATGATCTGATTGGCCACTTCGTCAAAAATGTATCCCAGGACTGAAGAATGCGTCTCATGAACCTTTAGTTGACCCCAAGAAAATATACTTACCGCCACTTCACATCAAACTTGGCATCATGAAAAATTTTGTCAAAGCAATGAACAAGGAAGATGAGGCATTCAAATATTTGAAGAAAAAGTTTTCACGACTTAGCGATGCAAAGATAAAAGAAGGGATCTTTGTTGGTCCCCAAATCAGAGAGCTCATGAAAGATCAAAAGTTTGATGCCGCCTTGAGAGGAAAAGAAAAAGTGGCATGGGAGGCCATGAAGAATGTTGTCACAAATTTTCTAGGGAACATCAAAGCCTCGAACTATGAAAAAATAGTGCAGGACATGATTGAAGCATATAGGTTATTGGGATGTAATATGTCACTAAAAATCCATTTCTTGCACTCCCATTTAGATTTCTTCCCTGAAAACCTCAGCGACGTAAGCAATGAGCATGGAGAAAGGTTCCACCAAGATATAGCTACTATGGAGAAACGCTACCAAGGGAGGTGGGATCCGGCAATGTTAGCTGATTACTGCTGGACATTGATGCGAGAAGCTCCTAATGAAAACTACAAGAGAAAATCAGTGACAAAGAAGTTTTAAGAAGAATATTTTAAATGCCAATCTGCCACTAATATAATATTTATGAAGTATTTTTACTAACTTCTATACACTTTTTGAATAAATATTAAAATACAAATTTCTCAGTAACCTTGGGTGATAGAGAAATTCTACGGCTATATTCGGAATCAGTGGAAAAAATCCTATAAGACCGACCTGTTCACGTCCAAGAAACAAAAACAAAGTTAAAATTTATTCCCCAGTATTATTTAAAGAAAGTTGAATCTCCACAAGATTTTGTGGAATCATTGAGTAAAAATATTACAAAACTAACTAGGCATCATTTCACAAACAAAAGCCAATCCAATTACTTTAAAGAGCTAAAAGAAAATATGAAAGAAAATGAAGGTGTTCTTGTAGGGGACTTCGCAGAAAACTTTTCTTTTATTGTTCAGGATGCGGCACAAGGGTTTCACTGGGAAACTTCCCAGTGTACTGTGCATCCTTTCATATATTATTATAAACGACAAAAAAAAATGTTAAAGTTATTGTTTTATTTCTGATTGTCATAAGCACAGTACAATACTAGTATATTCCTTTCTAAAAAAATTTATACCTAGTGTTCATGAGCAGCATCCAACTTTATCAAAAATTCACTACTTCACTGATGGCTGTGCATCCCAGTATAAAAATAAATTAAACTTTGAATTTATGCTACCACACAGCCAATTTTGGAATAGATGGAGGAATTTTTTTGCTACATCGCACAGAAAGAGCACGTGCAACGGAATAGGTGGCACTGTGAAAAGATCAGTAGCAAAAGCCAGTTTACAACAACTGATTGATAATCAAATTTTAACTCCCAAAAATTTTTTTTTGAATTTTTCTCAACTAATTTAGATTCCACAATAATTTTTTTTTTATGTATCCAAAAATGAAGTTACAGAAATAGAAAATTCCCTACAAGAGCGTCTCAATTTACTGATTATCCCAATTAAAGGTACCCAAAAATTACATAGATTTATCCCTTTGTCAGCAAACACTTAAAAGTATATTCATTCTAATAGTCTTCAGTCAGAAGAAATAAGAAAAATTGTTAGTGGAGAAGTAGATCATGATGGAGAAGCCAGTGATATCGAAGGAGAGTTAAGCAATAAAGAAATAGAAGTAGCTCTTTTGTCGGTTGTGTGTACAAAAAAGAATTATGGTTAGGACTGGTTGAGTCATATGATGCAGTATATGATGATTATTTGATTAAATTTCTTTATCCTTCAGGAATAGCACCCTCGTATGTTTTTCCTGCAGAAGACAATATTTGCCCTGTTCCCCCCCAAGAACATATTTGGAACAGTTGAGTCAAGTTTAAGAGGCGGAACAAGGTTACAGTATGTCTTTCCAGCTCAAGATTTAGAAAATTTCTTAAGAAAACTTAAAACAAATTAGCATATATGTATGAAGTTAGCACTTAGCATGTACATAGAATGTAGAGAGTAGATACGTATTTAAGTTACAATTAATAATTACAAACACTAAGTATATCCTTATTATATTGTTATCCTACTATTTAATATGTTTAGTTTCATTAAATAAATTTTTGATGATGAAATTCTGAAAAAATTAAGAAAGCCACCACTAATAAAATTAAGTTCTAAGCTATATAATGGCCTGTAAGCTAACTTTTTATTGCTGATTATGGTAGATCTTTGCTCAGGCAACATTTTTTCCTCAATAAAATTTTTTTTTTTAAATTGATCCCTTCAAGGTCAAATCCTGAATTTTTTTGTTTTTTCAAAATTGTGCTTTTTTTTTATTAAATTACCCAAATGAAAATTACCCAAATGAAAGTACCATTTTTGGAAACTAGAGCTCATTCCGCTTCCATCCATATAAAGTTCATTAAGCTACGACAATTAGAAGCCGAGATATAGGGATTTAAAAAATTCTTAGATCAGGATTTGGCCAAAATTTGACCTATTTGACCAATTTTCAAAAAAATTTGGGAATCTTGTGAATATTGAAGATATTGGGAATTTCATGAATATTGAAGATGCATTAGTGTTATATCAGCACTTCTCCCAGTCTATTTATCCTGGATTTACCCACCTATAATATATTAATTCAATAGGTATCTCAGAATATATAGCTACCTAGGTACTGTAGGTATACAGACATCCAATTTTATTAATGGGTTCCATTTCAACTGTGTAGTATATATAATACAATCATATTATATTTTCTTAATTCTTTGGTGTGCTTTTCAGGTATGAATATCTCATGAGGGGAGCTCAAGGATAAATACAATACAACAAACAACTGTCATGTCAGTAGTGATAATTTAAGATTAATACATGTTTTAACTATTAATAATACTTACTAATTAATAATAAATAAATAAATAACAACTACCTGTTTATTTTTAATAAGAGCCCAGTAAAGCCTAAAGCTTAAGTGCCAAATTAAATAAAGTAGTTGAGCTTCACAATTATTCAGATTTGAATTATTCAAATTCAGATTTGAATAAAACCAAAATATACCAGAAAAACCTATTCTCGTATCAAAATTGACCCACAGGGGTAAAACAAATAATTAGGTACCCAATTGAATGCACAGTTATTTGTATTAATTTTAACAAAAATATTTATATAGCTATAAACCTGAAATGCCCATTAAGATTTTTGCAGATGACTTAAAACTTTATATTTGTTATCAGCCATCAACTGCGACCTCTGTGCTGCACAGTATGAGCCAGGCCCAAGGGACATTAACATTCTTCAGTTAATATTCGTCTTTTCACCCACTCACATGTGGTTAAAACAGTATAATATATTGAATTGCCATTCAAAACTGACTACGAAAATATATATCTTATGTTGTGCAAATTTGTTTAAATGTACTTTAATAAAATATATTTCCTGTTTCGGCTATAATGTACTTTTTTTCAGAAAATATTTTTCCTGATTGGGCTATTTTTTTGCTACTCTGACTTAATTAGTTTGTTGGGTTTTGTTCTGGCTATTTTTTTTTTCTAATTGGATTCAGTTTAGTGGTTTATGATAGAATTATGATGTGCCATTCGTGTGATTTTGACTGAGAACTTGATTCGTCATGTGCCCTAGATGAAGACAAAGGATTGGATGTTTTTATCAACTACAGCATTATTCTCTCATCCTTAACTTGCCCAAAATGTGACAGCAAGTGCCTAATACGAAAAGATCAGAAGATGGTCAAGTCAACTGAAGGCCTGGCCAGGTCAACTGCACACCCTTGATGATTAGTTACATTAGGTTGTGATATTTTCATTAGTTTAAATGAAAATGATGAGCAAACTTTTCTGGTTAGTTTTGAGGTGTTTTGTATGAAACTGCCATCCATTTCCTGTGCAAATGTGTAGTTTTCAAGATGATATCTCAAAAACTATGCATTTGCACAGGAAACAGATGGCAGATTCATGCAAAACACCTCAAAATTAACCAGAAAAGTTTCTCATCATAAAAACAGACTGTGTAAAAATGAATAATTACCCATTCTTCTTCTGACAGTCAAGTCATAGGGTTTAAGATTGAAATTGAGAAATGTTATGTTTTGAGATTTCACAGCTCCTCAGTTGCTAGGAAAGCACTGGGTGCTTGCTCACAATACCGTATAGATGGCCACCCTATTAAGTTTGTTGACTCCTCTTCCAATCTTGGAATTATAGCAGATACAGCAATGCCCCAATTAGTATGTTATTTGAGTTAGTGTGGTATGTACTTTGACACCAACTTCCCAATTAATGTGTATATTAATTCTATTTAGTGCGGATTTTTAGCGCCAATTGTACATACGTACATACTATACTGCAGTCTGCTGAGTTAGAGCTAGGATTTAAAAAATAGATAATGGAAGTGTTCAAAAATTGCTCCAGTCTCATGATGAGGAACTTAATGATGATGATGATCTTAATCTAGAACAACATGCATACGAAGATCAGGATGATCGTGATGAAGAAAATGAAATTGAAACAGCAACAAAGGAATTCACAATAAAAGAACTCTATGAAGTGTTTTGTGATTTTGAAGCTGTGAAGCAAAAAATAATGGATGCAGATCCTAATGTTGAGCGCGCCATGCAAGTTCATCGAGAAATAGAAAATGCAATTTGCTGCTATAAAGTAATGTACCAAGAAAAGAAGAAAAAAAACTTTAAAGCAAACATCTATTAAAATATTTTATCAAAAAATAAAAAATATTTCATGCATTTTTTCGTGCATATGCTGGTGCACTTTAATAAACTTAAACAAAAAACTGCATCCAGTTCATTTATTACCTTCTTTATTTACATATATTTCTCAATTAAATAGGTATAAAACATTCATAATTAAAGTTTGTATTATTTTTCAAAATGTTGGCAACAATAACCAATTTTGTATAGATTACAGTTCCTGATTAGTGCGGTTTCACTTAGTGCAGCATTTTTCTAGCACGCATTACCCGCACTAATCGGGGTATTGCTGCACTTCCTTGAAATTTCACCTTCATATCAACTCTACTGTTAACAAAGCAAGTGGCTTGGCTTCAAATCTGCTAAGCTCTACCGGTACCTTGTGCAGGGAGGTTGGATTTAGGAAATCTTTGTTTATTTCAAGTATAATACCTTTATTGGACTTTTCATCCTGTGTATGGAATACCGGCTATTTGGGTGATTTAAAAAAGCTTGAAGATGTCCAGCAAAGATGGACCAAGCAGGTTGAGGGACTAACAGATTATTCTTATATAGATAGACTGAAATATCTTGTTATACTCAATACAAGGTAGACTCCTACATGCAGACATGATTCAGTGCTGGAAAATATTCCATAACCAGTCTCCAATAGTACCTGATGATGTTTTTCAAATATTGAACCCATATACCAGTACTACTAGAGGTCATCCATTTAAAATCCACTTTCCTCACATCAATTGTGATGTCTATAGATTTTTCTTAAGAGTTATAAGGGAATGGAATGCATTGCCTACAAATGTTGTGTCGTCCCTATCATTAACATCTCTTAAGAGTGTCTTGGCTAATTATTTGAGCAATACTCTTTTTTACCAATTGCAATTCTCTCAAGCTATTGTATTATCAGCTCAACACACTTTTCAGTCCTCCTTTTAAATTAACTTCAATTGTACAGTATGGTCTTGGACTGGCGTGTTGGCTGCTATGGGGTTCTTGGGTGCAATCCATGGGAACCCAACCAAGTAAGAAACCAATTGTCAAGGGCATTCAATTAACCAAGGGCTGTATAGCAACCATGTATCTGATTAAATTTCAGTTTAGCAGCAAACTAGTGATTAAATAAACTTTAAACAATTGTAACTTATTTACAACAACTTTGGATTCCATATTTGGAAAGATGACACAAAACTGCACTAGAAACCAAAAAGAAAAATAGTCACCAGTTGAGTGCTAAACTACAATTTTACCTTTGGCTAAGATTCAGTAAAACACGGCTACCAAACTCAATATTGATATTTATACAGTGAGATAGAGCTAAAGAATATTTTATTCTATGCTAATTTTAGTGGAAATTCCTATTTATAAAGATATTTTCAAAATTATTAAATTTTGGCACCATTATTCACTAGTCAAACCATCACATCCTATGATGTATATACTTAGTCATTTTATTATCATTAGCCAATCAGTGGCTGCCCCCATTGACACATGATACTCCTGCACAGGTCCAGCAGCTAAAATTTGAATTCAACAGTCGCTTTAGAATGGCTGTCCATGGTGGGACATCATCTAGGCTAGGGATGTGCCAATAGTATCAGTAGTATTGGCCTTTTTTTTTTTGAGTATCAGTAAGGTGAAAATTTATAAAGCGCTTATCAGAGTATAAAATACTCTTCCTAATACTACACGTACACAAGTCTTTGAGAATGAATTAAGAGACAGTATTCTCATCCAGTGAATCCAAATTTTAGACACTAATATTATAATAAGAAAAAAGAATTTGAAAAGATTTTTTATAACTTAAGTAGATACACAAATCTTAGATAAAAATTTTAGAAATATTATATAGACAATCTTAAATAGTATACATTCGATAATTTATTTTATCTTTGAAAAGTTATTTAATTCTTGAAGCGGAAAAATGTATTGTATTCTTGTTCCTCCTCATAAACTTGCTTCAATACAGTCAACCCTCATTATAACTGACTAATAGAGGGGAAAAGGTGTCCGTTATAGCCGATTGTCCGATATAACCGATGGTACTGGTACCTTACAGTATACGTATACGATAATGGAGATACTATATACAGTACTGTGCACTGTCTGCTGAACACGATACAGAAAATAATGAAATATAATAAAAATATAAAAGTTAGCTTGTCCTTGGCCTTACGAATGTCGGAAACAGTTTGCTTTTTCACGCCATACTCCGCGCACACCTTGGCCACCAAAGCACCCGCCTCTAACTTCTTGATTAATTCTAGCTTCTGGGTTACCGACAGGGTCACACGCTTCTTTTCCTGGTTAACATCGCCAGTGGTGTGTCCAGTTTATCCGATATCCGCTCTAACGGGGTCTGTTATAGCAAGGGTTGACTGTACTCCCAAATATATTTTCTGTTGGAACGTGACAAACATCATCTTGCGCAAGAAAAATGTATGAGGGACATACGCCGAAGGATGGAGAAATTTTATCAGAAAATCATCATTCACAGTCAAAGGACTGGACTAATCCGAGCCATAGTTTATTTTCATACATACAACCCACAAAAGAGCCTGTTTCAATTTCATGTTGAGAGACAGTATTATGTTCTTGATCCGAAGCAGAAACTCTAATGAGCTCTCTTATTTCGACTGACTGTGCACTCTGAGTGAATAAACATTCAACGAATTCTTGGAAATTGGGACGAAGCGACGTAATTGTTGAGTACCTTTGATAGAAGTAATAGGTTCACTCAGACATTTTTGCAAAGAAAGCTCTACATCTACAACTTCTGCCTCAGAGACGTAAAAAAAGTCAATAGCGGTTAGGATTTCTTGAGAGCAGAAATTGTAGAAGTCCTCAGCTGTTAAGATTTGATGGTCGAGAGGCCGTCGTAAGCTTTCTCTGGCGACTGCTCTTTTTACCGTTCCGCCAATACCGTTGCAGGCATTCTTCCCATGGGATGTTGCGAAAAAATTCCACTCAGCATGAATTTTGAAGTCTTCGAAATGATGGCATAAATTTAGAAAATTTGTTTTATTTTTATACTGAGCCGCGCATCCAGATGTGAAATAATGAATTTTAGTTAGGTTTGAATTTTGTTGTTGGATGCACATGATTAATTTTTTGAGAAAACTATGAACCAGAATTGTATCATGCCTGCGACAATTTGAAACGAAGTAGTAACTTTTGCAAATTAGTTTTCCTGCATTGTTTTTGGAATAATAAACAAATGGGTGCACTGTACATTGCGAGTTCTCCCAATGAAACCCCTGGGCACAATCTTGTACGATGAATGAGAAGTTTTCCGCAAAATTGGCCACCAAAACACCTTCATTTTCAGGCAGAGTTTCTTTTAGATTTTAGAAGTAACTCGACTGACAATTATTCGTGAAGTGGTCATGTCAGTGGTGCAATTTTTTTGGTGAGCAATTCCACGCATTCCTCTGGAGTTTTGGTGATATCTTTTAACATACACCCATTGTTTATATTTTATCTCTTCCATCGCCATGAAGTCCAAACTTTCCAAATAATTTTTGATTCCGACCTCTCACAGGCATCTTTTGCATCAGTGCATCATACAATCTTCATTGTCCATGCTACAGACGGATAAAGATATTAATTTTTTGTAGTCTAAATCTTTAATGCCTAACACTGATATTTGTAGTTTTGGATTTTGATGATGCATACATACGCAGACACTGAGTTCCGCTTTGTCCCGCAAGCACGCACCACGACAGTCGAAGATGAGCAAAGGTACTAAAGCCTATTTTGGGATTTTCATCATTTTTTGCATATTCAGCATATAACTCTTTCAAGTTACACAATACCAGTCTTTTTTGTTTTTTTATTTTTTCACCCTCTTCATTTATTGCAAACTTATAATCTTTGATTCCCGGGCACATCCTACTATATTCGTCATTTTCATAAAACTCCTGAATGATTTTTTTCATTTCAGCTGTGACGACCTTCCCTTTCATCATGTTTGGAATGTTAGGAAGAATCCCAAACTGTTTTTGAAGATTGCGGCTCTTACATACCATATACTTTGTTGCTCCAAAGAAGTCAGCAGTTTTTTCAATGGGATAGGGATATAATGATAGTATTTGTAACCTAAGATTGTGATCGTTACTTGCTTGAAATTTCTCCTTTAATTCTTCCATAACCTTTTGATACCTGAAATAAAGTGTATTTGACATTAAGTTTAATTAGTATATTTTTAATTAAACTTTTCATAAAATATATGTATATGTATTATATTGTCCGATTATAAAAATGTAAACAGATAAAACTTAATTTAGTATATACTTCGATGACTGTATTAATTTTAATTTAAAATGTCAAATTTCAATAACTATGTCCAAAAAGTAGTCTTGCCTCTCTAAATCATCTTCCAAACAACTTTTTTTGGACGGACCAGCTTCAGAATAGTCAATAGGAGCCCCATAAGCAGCTTCAAAACTTCGTTTAACCTTTTCCATTGTCAATCTGAATTTCGTAGAAACCTTTATCTGTTTTTGTCCCAGCTTCAATCCAGCTGTAAAACAAATTCATAAATTTAGGTTGCGTGAAATAATCAAATATTTTATATATATGTATTCAAGTGCTGATGCTAATATTTAAAAACAGAAAACTACGAATTTGGCATTAAGAAACAAATGTCCTGAACGGAGTCTCTATTGTTTTATTACCTGTTTTAATAGGGCTTTCATCAAATAAAGGTAAAATATTGTCGCTGAGCAAATCTTTATTGAATTGCCTGTCTTGAACGACAAATTCTTCCAATGGTGGTGGATTTGTGGAATCTCTACTGCTTCGCTCCATACATTCGTTAAGTATGTCTGGCTCAGGTATTGGTTAGGGTGGCAATAAAAAATGAAGTCGCAAAATTTAAAATGTGCGGGTGCTCATTTTATTCAGTTTATTGAAAAAACAAATTCTGCCAAATTTCAAGTTCCTAATCTTATTTTAAGTGGTGGTACAAGACACAAAGAACTTTGTGCTCTAGGCTATTGGAAACGAGTGTTCGAGTGAGCTTCAAAGTTATACAAAACAAAAAACTGAAAAGAACGATTCTGATAAGACTCAAACAACCTCAAATAGGACTGCAATAGCTTGTAGTGATCTGATAGATTACAATTATGCCTAATTTTTCTGGCTTCGAATGAACGTGGATTTATTGGCATCAGGGAACATCTTCCGGTGCTGCTCCACAACCTGAAGAACATATTGCTGTTGATCCTCCTGTGTGGTCAGCACAGCGTTAAAATCTTTCATTAGGGCAACTCCTCTTTCTGCAGGATCATTGACAACACTGATGGCAGAGACGCGCTGTTTCACTTGTTGAAAATCTTCATCTTCCCACTACTCCGGATCCTTGGAGAGGAAGATGTGGGAAGCTGGAGCAGGTGGAAGAAGGCCAATGTGTTCTTCATGACAAAGGCTGCCAAAGAAAGATGTTCAGCATCTCCCACATCAATTGTCACACGAGGCGAAGGACTCTTCCTTTCTGAGTGCCTCAACCATGCCTCTTTTCACCGCACTGCTGAGATATTCATCAAAAAAGGCCAAAGCGACCAACTTTTCACTTAAGTACCAAAGATGGCTAGTGATCCCTTTCAAAGCAGCCTCTGCCACGCGTCGGTTAACTTGTCTGTACTGCACCAGCTTTTGTATCAGCTCCAAGTCCAACCACGGAGCATATCTGGCTACTGGGGCATTGAACCAAACTTTAACGTAAATCTCTGCAACAAAGAGGCAGAAGTCAGTAACACCCTGGAGCTCCTGGTCCGTGAGTTTCCCCAAGTTCCGCAACTGGTGACGGTACAAGATCTTAAATGCATAGATGCATTTTGCCATCCACCGTGCCCTGTGGAGGGCACCCGGAGTTTGAATATGATTTCCCTGTGGTAGATTTATTCCGAGAAATAGCAGTACGAGTTCCAGGAATTCACGGTAATCATCGCGAGGCTGCTGAGATCTCAACTGTTCGTGCACAAACTCTGCAACTTTCTCCTTGAATGCGTGCATCCGATCTGCCACCTCTCAGTCTCCCTCAGCAGAAAGAAACGAATCCTTTACAATCTTTGGCCACACCTCCGCCAATCTTTGAGAGAGCTTGATCTTTGGTCCCGAAGAGCATGCTACTAAGGCTTCGAAAACTTTTTCGAGAACTATTTCCGCGATGTGGTGACGACAAGCAAGATTGAGAAGTTTCTTCCCGAGCTTCTGCTCGAGGAATTGACAAGCGCCATTCAAGCGACCGGTGTTACATGATGTCGTGTCAAAAGACATGGCTACGATCCCGGGAGATAACTGCCAGTCTTCCAGCATGTCATGCACTGCTGTTGCCTGCGCCAGACCTGTTGATGATGGCAGCTTTGGTACCCCCAACAGCTTCATCACACCACCTCCTGAAACCAGGACTGGAAGGCGAACGACCTTCTCTTTGTTTGTAAGGTCTGGAAGGACCTTGCCATCCCAATGAACTGTTAATGGTACCATGGGGGAAAAGGACCTTCTCAGCTCGTCTGCGATGTCTTGGTGGAATTTCATTCGAGCTAGTCGGATTGTCTCTCGATTCAATGCGTAGTGCTCCATACTTTGTCTAGCAGCTGCTAAGGTATTGGCCACAACATGGACTGCCTGGCGATTGGATATCTTTGTGCGGTCCAACGCTTGCGCCAGTTCTTGAGTAAATCTGATTTAACCCTCTTGAGAGTGGCAGATGACGCGCCTCCTATTGCTCCGACATTCACCTCATCTTCCTTGTCAGTATCCTCGTTTGTAGAACTGCTGCTCGACTCCAAAACCACGGACCTGTCCATTTTCTGGAGCTCACTCAGGTTCCTTCGTTTCCTTTTCTCGCTCACGCTGCCACGTCATTTTGTTCTCTCGTCTAATATACTTCTGATCAACAAGTCCTATAGTTCCTCGATGACCAGGCTCACGCTGCACAAGAAGACACTGCTTGTCTTCTTTATTTTTGATGATTTTGAGCACATCACCGTGAGCGCAATTGAACAGGCCTTTCAGACCTTCTAGAAAGACCTTCTCCTTGTCCATCTGGGTTTTGGTACGCCTCGCTCATAATTTCTTTAAGCTTCTCCACTCAGAATGGAGGTTCTCCAGCTTGTCTTGTGCCCGGTGCGTAGCTTGAGTCGGAAGACTTGCATTCTTCCACATCTGTTCAACCTCTGTCATCACCAGTTGGCTACTTTCTCTGACAGGGCGAGACTCAGACAGGTGAAAGAACAAGAATCGTTCCAGGACCTGCCACTTGGACGGCAATTTGGCTCCTGTAAGGGCATATGAGTTGGGAGAAGTCTCCAGTAGCCATAAAACATCATTCTTTCTTAGAGTCGTTGCCATTTTTCATCTACCTGCAAAGTATACAAAATAGAGAATTAGTAAGTGACAATGGTGGAAACTTTGTTACTCTTGTACCACCCCCTAATGTTTATCAAAAGTCCTAAAAATTTGCCCCCCCCCCCCCCCGAGTGGTTTTCTTCAGGAACTGCACCAAATGCACCACCGCACTCGCTCCTCCAGGCAACTTGGATTTTTACCCCTATTGGCTATTGCCACCCGAGCACTATTGGTGCAGGTTCCAGCTCTCTGGATGAACGTTGAACATGTTCTAATACAATTGGCTTCTTTTTAATTGTGACATAGCAATTGCTGCATGGTAATTGATTTTCTTCCAAAATTCCATAGCTTGCAGCTGCCATGGCAGAGTTTACTTTTTAGACATTACAGAAAATTCTCGAGTGTTTTTTCATAGGATTGCAACAAAATTGTGCGTTTTGAGGCATTTTAAGGGTTAGGTAAATTTACATATACTAGAAAATTAGGTATATAGGTACTGAAAATCTGGAAAGAAAGCAAAAAATTATTAAAATTTGGAGGATTTTTTTTTTAGTCATTTTCTTTTCATAATAATCGTCGATAAGCTGACTTTTTATTACTTATTATGGTGTACATACATCAAATAAACATTTTTTATTCCTGGTCTTTTTTTCGAAAAATGATATCTTCGCTGCCAAATCGAAAAAAAAAAAAAATTCCAAGAAATCAATTTTATTTTTGTTACCATACCAAAAAAAAATGATACATATTTAGAAGCTACAGTTAATTTTACATATTTTATCATTTAAGACTTACATTACCACAATTAGGAGCCGAGATATTTATGCTTGAAAATTATTGGTTTTTTCATTTGACCAAAATTTGGTCAAGCCATAAAATTTGACCAACTTGACCAATTTTCAAAAAAATTTAGAAATTTGTAATTTGGACCTAAACCAACCCTCACATCAAGTTTCATGAATTTTGAAGAGGATTACCCACAGATATTATTATATCATAATATTATTAATTATTATAGTACTCCTACCCTAACACCAGCTTTCCCAATCCATACCATAATCCTGCAAATATCACTTATTTCACCTTCAATTAAAAAGACAAGAGTTCTATGTAGCACGCAAATTTGGACCTTATACCATAATAAATAAGGTTTTTTAGCCTGCCAAACTTGGTCTCAAGTGCCTCTGTAACTCGCATGAAGCAAAGTCCCAACAGTCATTTCATAAACCATTATTAAAATTTTGGCCAATTTACGTTTCAAACCAGTATAATACAGTATTATACAGGGTGAGTCAAAAGTGTCCATACATAGGCAAAATTGTCACTATCATGCAATCACTTGTAAGTCACAAAATATGCTCTATGTGGGCACCATTACACTGAATGTACATATGGATGCGTTCCTCCCAGTCATGGCAAACGCGCGTTAACACATCTGGTGTTATGCGTGCACACGCATCACGAATGCATTCCTTTAGGTGATCCATGTTTTGTATTTTCACCTGGTACACCATGGACCTCAAGTGCCCCCACAAGTAAAAATCAGGGGGGGGGGGGGGGGGGGGGGGGGGGGGGGGGGGGGGGGGGGGGGGGGGGGGGGGTGGGGTCTGGGACCTCGGAGGCCACTCCACGGGACCACAGCAGCCAATCCAGTGACCCGGAAACTGCTGATCCAGCCACTGGCGCACGCAGATACCATAATGGGGTGGTGCCCCATCTTGCTGAAAGTACGCTGGAAATCCCCTGACCTCGTTCAGCAGGGACAGCATGTTTAGATACATTTCAGCATTCAGATTGGTGTCAATGAAAAAAGGGCCAACAATTGTGTTGCCCCATATCCCCCACCACACCATCACTTTTACAACACCTTGCGTCTTTCAGGGATTCATCCAGTGCGGGTTGTCATCACTCCAATAACGTACATTTTGATGATTAACCTCTCCATGAACATAAAAGTTAGCTTCATCTGAAAACAGGATGCCAGCCAAGAACTCCATGTCTTCATCCACTTTTGTTCTTGCACATTCACAGAATTTCAGCCACCTGTCCAGGTCATCTTCGCTAAGATACTGCAACATTTGCATTGATGCCATCTGTGCTCTTTCATAATGCGGATGATACTCCTTTGGCTGACACGGCATTCTACAGACATCCGTCAAGTGCTTGTTTGGGGACTCTCTGCAAATGCTGCCAGCCCCATGGTTGCTGTACCTTCATCAGTGGTTGTTCGTGGATGGCCACTTCTCGGTTGGTCTGCAACACTTCGTCTTCTTGAACTTCTCAATGAGTTTGGCAACAGTGTCATGTGTGATGTGCGTGCTGGGGGCGTGTCTCCTGTTAAAATCCTTGGCAACCTTGCAACAGCTTCCTGATCTTGCCAGAAGAATGATCTCTATACGCTCTTCTTGGGACAAAGGCATCTCAACACATCACCTGCAAAAAAATAAACATTTATTTATCATGACCATTTTGCCTATGTATGGAGACTTTTGACTCACCCTGTATATAAAACAGCTTATGATAAATATAGTCAGCTGAAAATGATGCCACACCACGAATTCCCAACAATTATAAATTAGCGAATTAAAATGAGAAGTGTTTCACCAATGGTGTCTGTGTCACCTATCAGGCTATCTCAAATCTAAAAATTGCAATGTTCACATGTGTAGTATTTATAATTTCCTATAATAATATGGGCATATTAAAATATTGGTTTTATAACTTTCATTACTTTGTGTGCTTATGTATTCTTTCATAGAGCTATGATACAATACACTACACTGCTAAATTGACCAATGCCCACAAGTGGGGTTCGGGGGAGGAGTGTTAGGCGATAGGAAAGTGGAGCTGTCTCACACTGCATGTTAGTTTGATTTGACTGCACTAGCCACAGAGTGCGGTTGTGTTATTTGTTGCTGTCACACATCTTATGTGCAGTGACAAATGTGCTGAGTGCTGATACTGCTGAGGCTGATAAATCTTGTATTCTACTTCATTATCATGGCTTCTACTAGTCAAAGAAGTACATCCTCTCTTGTCTGGAAGTATTTCGACATAGATGAAAAGTGAAAACGACGAGTCTAAAGTAGTCTGCAAAGAATGCAAGAAATTGTCACGTGGAGGAAAAAGGGGGAAATCTTTTAATACAGGTATGCCTCGATTTACACCAGGGTTAGGTTCCAGCAGATTGCTGTTGAAAAGTGCAGTAGCATAAATTGAAGCTAAAAAATAATGGGCTTCTACCTAAATAAATAGGATAGGTTCCAGGATTCTCCAAAAGTGACCCCATATTTTCCAAAATGAAAATTATTAATGGGTTATATGCTTAATTAAAACTAGTAAAAGAATGCTTAATATTAATAAAATAATTGAATTAGATAAATTACTACTTACTTTGGTAATTAAAGCAATTAAAAACAAAATTATTTGATCTTGTTTGACAGTGGCGAGATGGAGATGATTTATTGAGAGGAAGAAGATCCAGAGGGAGATCCTCTTTTTTTTTTTTTTGCCGAGGAACTGCAGAATTGAGCAGTTCATCATCATCATCTTCCACATCATCTAGACCTACTTCATTCACTATCTTAGTGACGTCTTTTGTCACAGTTTCAACACTCAAACCCACCAAAATCAGCAATGCAATCAGGCCACAGCTTACGCCAGACACCATTTAGACACAATTTTGAAACTTCATTCGAAGCTGCAGCTATGTTGGAAATGCCTTTTAAAATGTCATGACTTCCGGTAGTCCCGCACAGTTACATCATCATATTTTGCGTAGTTTATGGCTTTTTACTATTTTTAAATTTTACATTTAAGCTTTTACTTTAAGCAGTGGAAAAGTGAAGGGACATAATTTAAAGAGATGTAAAATGAGGTTTACCTGTACAACAAATCTTGAAAAACACCTGCAAAGCAAGCACAAGGAGAAGAATGAAGAATTAAATAAAGAAGAGAGGCTATGGAACAAGAGGAAACTGGAGGGATATTTCAACAAACCTGCAAAAAAATACTAGTGCATCATCATCAAGTTCTACAAATGAAATTCAAATAACTCTGGATGAAACTTATGTTTGGAAGCAAATTTGGGACATTAACAATCCCGTCACAAACCATTCACAAATCCATTGGAGAAATGATTGCTGCTGACTGCCAACCATACTCTTTTGTTGAAGATGTTGGTTTTGAAAGACTAATGAAGCAGCTAAAACCTAATTATGAGTTGCCCGGAAGAAAGTATTTCTCTACAAAAATTGTTCCTGATATTCACACACAAGTACTGGATAAGGTCAAGACTACATTGGAAGAAGTAGAGAACATCAGTTTTACTACTAGCATTTGGACAAGCAGCTCAGATACAGCTTTTATTAGCCTAACAGCACATTGTATTGACATCAATTTTGAGCGAAAAACTGTTGTACTTAGAGTTGCACCTTTTCCAGGATCCCATACTGCTTCAAACATTACTGAGGTGATCAAAAGTGTTGTTCAGGAATTTAAAATACCATCCTACAAGATTCATGTTTTTGTACAGGATAATGGAGCTAATATTGTCTGAGGTACCGTATTCAAGACACAGGCTATGCTAGTCTCTCATGCTTCCTCCACACTCTACAACTCATGGTTCATGACAGCATTTTTGAACAACGAATAGTTAAGGATATGATCGCAAGTTGCAAGCAAATAGTTGGACATTTCAGCCATTCAGCACTTGCATATAACAAACTAGCTGCACTACAGAAATAGCATGACTTGCCCAAATACAAACTGATACAGGATGTTCCAACTCGGTGGAACAGCACCTATTTCATGATTGAACGTATATTTGAGCAAAAAACTGCAATTGCTAATTGCTGCCTTGATACTCCCAACCTCCCTGTATTTGATGCCAACAAGTAGAGGTAGAGGGTAAAATGGCATGTTGTCAAAAACAAGTGATCATAGCCTCATTTTGTGAAAATACATGAATATGAAGTTTTGAAAAGGTTTTTTGCTGAAAATTGTATACACAAAAATTGCATCATAATTTACTGATTTTTAGCGTCAAAACAGCGTTAGGTGGATCAAAATTATGATTTTTGGAAATACTCACTGTGTGCTTGGGAATGATTAGAGTTCTTGATATATATCTTTGGTAGCAAATAGAATTGTCATTTGTATTATATTTTTGATAAATTTATGCTAGAATTTTAGTCACGCTTGAGTGATTTTAGAGAAAAATTGGCCTGTTCGAGCTCAAAATCCAGACATTTTGTGGTTTTCCAATCATTTCCAATCATCTTCTGTTGGATTACTTAAATACAGCTCATGATTGTACAAATACTTGCAAACAATTTGTACAGCAAGTCGAGAAGTTACAACTGAAATTCCACACATTGTAGATAGGTTAGCACACATAGATTTGATTTCATCTGTGCACACTTTAATATTTTTCCTCAGTTTTGGTCAATTCACAAATATGTCATCTGTTTGTGTGGTGGCTGAAACCATTGTCATGGTTGAACGAACTAGCCCGGAGCGATTCAAACTTTGATAAGTTCCAGCTGAAGGTGAGTGATTGTCATCTTGGTCATCCTCATTCGAATGAACATCAGCCATTGCAAAATCAATCTCAGCTGCTACCCTTTGTTCTTGTTCTAATTGTGCCATGTGTAATTGAGCCTTTTCCTGTATGTATTCAATGTCAATTTCTTCACTGATTCGTGCTATTCAAGTGGATTTTTGATCTTCATAGAATGCTTTTTCATCACCAGTAAGTTTTTCAGTTTGTTTTCCAATGTCCAAAAGGCTATCTGGACATATCCCTGCGAAATAGAATGATGGTGTAAGTATGTTTGTATAGAAATAGATAAGCTAGGCTTATTTACTGCACATTGTTAAATTTCTCACCAGATCCTGCTTTAGGTGTGAAACTTCTCCACGCTTTATTTAGTTGTCACAAGGATTTAGGTTCACTTGGACCCAGATTTTTCTTCTTCCCTTTTTTGCGATGGGCTATAAAAACAAATAATAATTAACAATAATATAGTGATGAAGTGATCCTACTTTATTACTACCGAAACATAAGGAAAATAGAATGTACCTCTGATGTAGACTTGTGAGTGATAAATCTCAACCAATTTTGTAAGTTTTCTTTTAATAGAATTTATAGTCAGAACATGTTCTTCACCAAATGACTTGATCCAGATTTGTCATAGAGCTACACTGCATGCATGAATTGTTGCACTCCTACAATAAAAAAGAGTCATGAGCTTTAGTTATTAAGCTATCAATATTGCACTTACGTTGTAAGACCATATAGACTTCAAAAACTTACATTTTTGAGCTTTTTGGTTGTGTTGCCTCTGAAAATATTGCAATTGCTGCATCATACCAAGTAGGTAGCTTGTCACCAAAAATGAACACTAGTTTTTGTGCCATTGCTAGGCGTGGTTGCTACGGATCGGCTGATTTTAAAGCGTTGCTTTTCCAAACTTTTATCACATTATTTCACAAAAAGTACTAAAAGTAAAACAATCACCAATTTCTGTATTCTAAACAAAAAAGATAGAATAAATATGTAAATTATCTAAAATATAGAAATGTACAAAGGTTAATATCTTATGTGAAGAGCAGCAGAACATTCAATACCGTAATATGTTATTAAATAAGTTTTTATGTTATAAGACTTAGTTTTGAAGCGGTTTAGCTATAAAATTGCAAACATACTAAAAAATGGTGGTTTTCGAGTAAATTTGAGTGCAATTTTTGTACACAAGCCAAAACCAATTTTTTTTTGCTTGAATCATGTTATTGGCATGAAAAGCTGTCATTTGAGCCTATGATCACTCAAATCTGAGCACATGACCCTCAGACCCCCCTCTACTCCCTACCTCTACAACAAGTGGACTTTGATTGGGAAATTTACTGCACTGCTGAAAATATTTCACAAAATTACTGTTCAGTCGAGTGAAAGGTCTGCTACTATCTCAGAAATAATACCTCAAAGTTTCTACAAGTCTTCATAGCAAAAGCATCAACTGACATCAGATTCTTTGGACTTGGAAATACTCTTTCAGCTATTAACACATCAATGAAGAGTTGCTTTGAACCCTATCTGGATGATTACAATCCAATACTAGCAACATACCTAGACCCCAGATATAAGCCCTTGTTCCAAAATAAATCTAGTGAAGATTCCAAAATGCAAGAAAGCAACCTGGAGAGAGCAATGATAGATAGCATCAAGAAAAGGAGTGAAGCTGTTCAAGAGGAAGAAAGTGGACATACAAGTACTACAAGTGAAGAAGATATGCAAGAGACTGCAAGTGCTTCTGACAACATTATAAGTGATGAGTTCAGTGAATTTGACAAGTGCATGGACCAATTGGTTCAAGAGGACCGTGATGATAGCGAGGGGAAGTAGAACAAAAAATCAACTCCAGGAAGTTCATCTAAGAATAAGAAGCACTGCACATCATTTTTGATTAAAGATAAAATGACCAAGTATCAAATGTTGGAATTGCAATCACAGGATGGAGACCCTTTAAAGTGGTGGAAACAGAATGCAGTTACACTTCCAACATTAAGCCATCTTGCAAATAAGTACCCGTCTTCTCCCCCTACATCAATTGAAAGAGAGGTTGTTTAGGCACTGGGGGGCAATATTTACACTCCACACAGGAATCATCTAAGTGCAGGAGGAGGCAAAATGTTAATATTCCTTCACTACAACTTACAAATTTTTTATTTTGAATATTAAGAATATATTTAATGTTTAATTATCCATATGTTTCTAATTTCTATTAATCTTAATTATTTACTAGAAAATTTGAAATTTTATTTTTTTATATCTTAGTATCTTACCAATGGAATTTTTCATTTTGCAATTTATTCAAAATTTTAGTTTTTTGTGATTAAAGGAAGAAAACGTTATCTTTTGTATTTTAATTATTATTCACACAATACAGATTAACAAGTCAACTTAGTCAAGAAGTATTGTTATTCCCAAGGGCATGCTTGGTAGTTGAGGTCATGGAAACTCCTCAGCTCAGCATTGTACGGGAAGTTGCACTCCCGGGGTCCTGACTCCGGAGCTAAAACAGGTGGATACTGGATAAAAGTTCATAAAACTATATTCTATTTCAATTTTGACAGTATGACTGAATTTTTTTGAACTGTTAATTTCATCCAATAACAGTTGTCTCCAACTTCCCCTATTTTTAATATTAAAATAAAAGTAACTTTTTTTTATAATTTAACAGATTAAGCATTAATCAAAAAGTATCAGTATCAGCAAAGTATCGGCCATTTGTTAGTATCGGAGTATCGGTTGAAAAGTGGGTATTGGTATTAGCCAGCATCTTGGTATCTGCACATCTCTAATCTAGGCCTAGGTTAAGTTAGGGGTACCATACTATTTACCTTTCCAGTGTCACATATTGAACCATCCTCTGAGCACTTCTGCATATGCGCGAAATCTAGCAGACAGTTCAGAATATAGCACTCATTTGAAGTGACTGCTGGTTTGAACCATCCGATAAGCATGTCATATATAAATACGCAATTGAACTACATTTATTAATCAATTATGGAATTCAATTTGTAATATAAACAATAATCTCATGAATATTTACACAACTGTTGATTTTCATCATTACTGAGAAATCAACCTTTTATTATTGCATTTATATGAAATTAAGATATTTAATAGGAGGTGGCAGTGGCACAGCCAGGGTTAGTAGAAGAGGAAGAGGCCTCCCACAAAAAAAGATTCTTTTGCATTATCCTCCCAACACTAATTTTTTTATATAATATTGGTTTGGTTTTGGTTATGGTACTTTAAAACAGCCTGCCGCCATTATAAAAAAAATTAGTGTTGGGAGGATAATGCAAAAGTACCAAAAAAAATTCCAAAAAATGCAATGGTATGATTTTGCTTTATATTTCGAATTATGTAGTTTTTTACTATTCGACTATAACTAATGAAAATATCATGACAACCTAACCAATCATCAAGGACACAGTTGACCTAACTGGGCATTCAATTGACCTAACCTGGCATTCAATTGGGTGCCGAGGTCAGGGAATAAGAAAGAACATTACCCCCAATATTCTGCAAGATACCTATTTAACCAATTTTATAACTAGCCTAGTAAACCAAGCAAATTTACAAGAAACTATCTTAAAAAAAAAATTAAAGCAAAAAAACTAGCAAACCAAACAAACAGTAGACTATTCAAACCACAAGCCACCACAATTTGTGACATCCATTTTCCACATGCGCAGAAGTGCTCAGAGGACAGTTCAATAAGTGACACCAGGTCCCAAATTCATTAAGGGGTACCCATGTCCAGTTAGGTCTGTTATTATTGAATGTTTCACCAACACTCAACAGTGACCTTGAAGGCCAATAATTACCAAGTTCAGTAAGACTTACCTATATATTAACATGGCCTCCCCTGGTTAGCACATGCAATCGAAGAACATGGGTTATGGTTAAGTTATATATACCTAGTTAGATCAACTGTATGGTCTTGATAATTAGTTAGGTTAAGTAGTGTTATTTTCGTTAGTTGACCTAACCAGGCATTCGATTAACCTTTGTGGTATAAGAATATAAGAAAGTTTGGTGCTGGTTAAGTGTGCGGTCTACCTAGCTTTTAGTTAGCCTTATAAGGCTAACTAATGAAACTATCACGACTTAACCTAACCAATCATCAAGGGCATACAGTTGACCTAACGATTGGTTAGGTTAAGTCATGATATTTTCGTTAGTTAGCCTTATAAGGCTAACTAAAAGCTAGGTAGACCACACACTTAACCAGCACCAAAATTTTTATAGCAGGCACACTAAGGGCCACTTCAGCCCATCAAGGTGGCTTCACTATGTAAAAACTGCCTGTACATTGGCAACAACCAATTTTTACAAAACTAATTAATTATCAATTTAAAACTAAAGATAGAATCTCTGGATCCAGAGGATCAAAGTCGTAATAGGCTACTATCCACAAATATGTTACACTCTATATCTATTTATAACGGACAAGCAAATATGTCAGATCCAAAGAATCCAGTCAATTTTATTATGGTACCCATCAATACCAGTACCTTGCCAACCAAAAATAAGTCACAGTCCATATCAATTGCGGACCAAGTCACAATTTACAACCATATACATTACAATACAGGGTGTCCCAAAAAGAGTGACCCTAAACAAAATATTAACTTTTTTATTAAAGGTACTAGAAGTAAATACTAAAAAATAACAAGTAAAGGTGTAAGTTTTATTCCTATGCACTAGTAAACCTCTACATGTTTTCCACGATTTACTATAACCAATCTAATTCTAGGTTCAAATTCTTCAATGGCATGCTCCAGTACAGATGGGGAGATGGATGCGATAATTTCCTGAATATGCTGTTTCAATTCCACAATGTTCCTCGGTTTGTTATGGTAAACTTTAGACTTAACATAACCCCAAAGATAAAAATCTAAAGGTGTTAAATCGGGGGAGTGAGCAGGCCATTTCATTGGTCCTCCTCTACCAATCCATCATCTTGGGAAAGTCTCATTTAGAAATTCTTGAACGACTCTAGCATAGTGAGGCGGGGCTCCATCTTATTGAAAGATTATGGTTTGAAATGATTCAGAAGTTTCTTTTAGTAGTGGTACAAAGAAATCTTTTAACATCTTTAAGTACGAGGAACCTGTAACAGTCCGTTCTTCAAATAAATACGGACCATAAATTCGAGAACTTGACATTCCACACCAAACATTCACTTTGGGCAAATCACGTTCATGTTCAAAGGTCTCACGTGGATTTTCTGGTCCCCAAATTCTACAATTGTGGCAGTTAAGTTTTCCAGATGTATGAAACATTGCCTCGTTAGTGAAGATGTTTTTCAGGAAATTTGAGTCTGAATCAATGAACTCAATTAGTTCCTGGCAAGTAGCAATTCTTACTGCGTAATCATCTTCAAAAAGTTGATGATGCACTTGCACTTTGTAACATTTTAATTTCAGATTTTTGTGAAGGATTCTGTGAACTGACGATCATAGGATGTTTAACTCAACTGAAACTCTCCTTATTGACATTTTTGGATCTGTGTGAAATGCTTCCATAACAGCTTGCAACCTTTCTAGAGACTTACTCGGGCGTCCACAACTCTTTCTCTTAAGGATGGATCCAGTCTCTTCAAACATTTTCAACCATCTTTTTATGCTCTTCTTTCCTGGTACCTGTTTATTGTATTTAACTTGAAATCATCTTTATACTGTGATGATTGATTTACTTTCGTAAACATACCTGACTAGTTCAGCTTTTTCTTATGGTGTCATCTGAGGGTGGATGAAATTCTGTAGTTTGTATCATAAGATGTTTTTTTGGCTACCAACTTGCTAGAACAAGCGAGTGTGATTAGACTAGGTCCAGAACAAGCAAGTAAATGATTAGGCTAGTCTAGTCCAGTCTGTAGGATTCACCATCACAAGGCCTTTGGTTAGACTAGGCCACCCTTCATGATAAATGATTTCTTTCACAAGAAAATTTTGTAAAATTTTTTAATATTTTAAAGTAACGATATGTTTTTGATAATAATTACGTATAAAATATCAAAAACTTACATCTTCACTTATTTTAGTTTTTAGTATTTACTTCTAGCACCTTTAATAAAAAAGTTGGTTAATATGAGTTTTATCGTACTCAGAATATCAAAAGCAAATATAATTATAAAATATTAAAGCATAATTTTCTCATCATTTTCATACAAGTCACTATGCTCGCAGATGCGTCCTTACCAAATTATGTAGATATGAATATTATGACATTTTTGCGACTTTTTTCCTACCCTCCCAATATTTACCTGGTGACATCATGAAAATATGATATATGAGCTAGGCTTAGGCTATTTTTTCGCTACTCTGACTTAATTAGTTGGATGTTTTCTGTACTGGCTATTTTTGTAATTGGATTATGTTTGGTCATGTTTGTGATAGAACTATGACATGCTGTTCGTGTGGTTTCTGACTTTGAGAACTTGATTCGTCATGTGCCCTAGATGAAGAGAAAGCATTGGATGTTTTTATCAATTACAGCGTTATTCTCTTATCCTTAACTTGCCCAAAATGTGACAGTGAGTGCCTAATACGAAAAGATCAGAAGATATTTAGGTGAAATAACCAATATTAACTAGTTAAACCAACTGAATACCCTTGATTGGTTAGGTTAAGTAATGATATTTTCGTTAGTTTTAGGCGTTTTAGGTTACTATTTCCACTTATGTTAGTTTTAGGGTTAGGTTAGGTAAGGTTAGGTTAATACCAAAATACATTTTTCTAGTAATATTTGATGTTTTGCTTAGATTTTGACCTCCATTTCCCTTGAAAATGAGCCAAACTTCAAAGTACTATAACTTTGTTGGATCTCATTTCTGAGGGAAATGGATGTCAGATTTGAACAAATCACATCAAATACTACTAGAAAAATATATTTTGGTGTGTAAAATGAGTTAATATACATAATTACCAAAAAAGTTAATAATTTCTTTTAGGGTCACTTTTTGGGACACCCTGTATATGTACTTAGGAGGAAAAGTGTAGGTATGGCGGTAAAGACTGTACAGTAATGTAGAAATGTGTGTGCACCCATTTTGAGTCTCCCATTTAAAGGTTTGTGGGGCAAGTGAAGATCATGAGTTTTTCAATACCTCACAGTACTATGGGGGGCACCGCTAGCCATAATCACCATAAGCGATTATACCGGAAAGGTAAGGTTGGGTCATTGTCGGGACCCGGAAAGGCTAGTACCAGGTTAAGTTAGGTTAGGTTACTACTAACTATAATGCCAAGGGGCCGAAGTGGCCCCTAGTGTGCCCACTATAAAAATTTCTTATGTTCTTACTGTAAAACTTTGTCATACGACTGTAAGGAAGTCTAGACCAAGCTTATGCCGATGTAAATCTGGCAATATTGAAATTATATAATTAGTCCCAAACTTACACTGTGGCTGAGTTATACTAAAGCTTGGTGAAAACTATAATCCTAAAGCAACCCGACACGATGACTTGATTAAATTATTACTAAGATATTTGCTGTTTCAAGCACCATTTTCAAATGAAAACTTAATTGAACTACTTTCTGTTTTCCAAAGTTCTCTCTTCTCTACAACCAATGGAAAATTACCCTACTTGAGATGAAATTACCCTCACTAGTTACAACTACCACGAAATCATATATAAAAGGGAGAACTAAGAAGCAACATACAACAACATACCTGTATATGAGACAGAATTGCTGTTCATTTTGTTTTTAGGTTTGGACAATTTAGAAGTAAGTAACTTTTTCTCATTAGAGGCTGATGAAATAACTCGAGGGCATAATAAGAAAATTAGAAAACAGACATGTAGACTTCATCTACAAAAATACTTTTTCAGTCATAGAGTAGTGGATATTTTGGAATAACTTGCCATATGATCGAGCCTGTAGCCAGGCTTATACCTTTAAGGAGGCATCCAAAACATTTGAGGGGGGGCACAAAAAATGTCATCCTTTTAAGTGGCGAAAAAGTCTTCCCTATACCTTGTCTTGCCATAGAAATGCAGTGATAATAAATCTTGGACACATTTGGGTACTAATTTATTTGAGACTTAAGTACCATAATTATGTGCTTGATATTAAGAAATTAAAGGAAACTAACAATTATCATTTTTCCTATGCATATTATCAGAAAATACTCATGTATTAAAAATACCTCACAAAAAGGCACAACACGAAAACACCATACAATAATACAAAGTTAAGTAAGAACATGGTAAACATGGTAAAAAATTTATAGTGGGCACACTAGGGGCCCTTCGGCCCATCTGGCTATCTCCACTGTTAATATAAACAAACCATAAATACAGTTACATGCAAAATTAAGATCCACTTGATCTCTGCTAATTGCAGATTGTCACACATCTACTAGCTGTACATTAATTTTAAAGCTTTGGATCTTGTGGATCATTCATCAATATCACTACTGCACTAATTGTAGACATCACATGGTTATATATACAGCTATATGGCCATATATTTACATAGCTACAACCTGAATATGTAATATAATACAAGCTCTACAATTAAGATAGAAGGAGTAGGTGGGACTGTAAAGACTGTATAGAGTATTTGAATGTACACCCATTCAGGGTCTCCCATTTAAAAGTGTCTATGAGCAAGTGACCATAATGAGTCTTTCATTAGTTTCCGGGTTTGTTTTTTAAACTCTGACAAGATATCCTCTACTGAAAGTGTTGTCGTTTCCTCCTTCTCAAATGCTAATTGAACTAGTTAACATTTCCTGGCATGGCTCATGCATCGTCTGTAGGGTGTTAATAGTCGAGTGACTGTGGAGAAGCTTGCCTCACACGTCGCAGACGATGCGCCAATGGTCACAGCAGAGCAAAGAAGAAGGTAAATATTCGGAAAGACTGGCTGAAACTGCTTGAACCATTCCAGAAACTTGTCCTGCTTTGTACTTTGATCAGAATACTGTAGTTCATCTGGTAACTTTGACAATGTCACGCTTCTTGCAACGGCAGCCTCATGAGAGAGCAGTGCAGTATCAAGTGACACTCCCGTGTTTTTAAGTAATGAACATATTGGAAGCAAATGATCAAATACCAGAAAATTATCAGAGGAAGGTAACAAACAACGCAATGATTTCACAAGTGAAGAATTGAATTCAGAAAATCTGCGATTCAACACTGTTGTAATGTCATTAATGTTAAAATAAATGGATAAGAATGTTTGATCATCAGTGTAGGTGCCAGTTTGTTGTGTCACCACATAATCGTCAAGATTACGTGAAAGCTTTCGTATCACAAAAGCATCCATCACAGCTGAAATAGGGACCATAATATATAATATGCAAATAATTACAGTTGAAGTAAATATCTGGTAACTAGAAGAAATACGACTGATTCACTGGACAACAGTGCTTGGGGAGGCAGTACTCCTCAGTGCCTCCCCGTGGCTACGGGCCCGCATATGATGTTGACTGACTTGAGATTGACGTTTTGCAGAGTTTATTATTATGAAATGTAATGTAGTATAATGATGTTGTAAAACGTAGTTCATTAGTTAGTTTTAAGAAAAATTTGGATGCTTTCATGAGTGAAAGAGATAGTTTGTAGATTGTAAATAGTGTATATTCTTAGTTTAAGTTGTGTAGGTTACTTTATAGCTCTATAAATAGTTGTATGTTAATTAACTGACTTGAGATTGACATTTTGCACAATTTTATAAAATATAGTTCAGGACTTGCCGTATGAAGTGGTAAACAGTGGCTCGATGGTAAGTTTTAAGAAAAATTTGGACACTTTCATGAATGAAAGAGACAGTTTGTAGATTGTGAATGCTGTGTGTTCTTGGCTTGATTTATGTGGGCTGCTTTGATGGTAGTGAATAGTTGTATGTTAGCTAGCTGACTTGAGAGTGACATTTTGCAAATTTTTTTTATTATTATAAAATATAACTCATGACTTGGATAACCTTGATAGGCCCCAGTCGCTTCATGTTTTCCAAATGAAATGTAATGTAATGTAATGAACTGAATAACCTCGAGCATCCCCAGTGGCTTCATGCTTTCCGAATGTAATGTAATTTAATGTTCAGCGCGAAACTGTGGAATTTCAGATCTGTATTTTAGATTTCACCCAAACCTTTATAGCGGCCAATTCATAATGTAATTGCAACGTTTAAAACACTTATTATTATTATTATTATTACTAGTACAGTTCCCGTCGCTTGCTGACGGTTAGACAGGCTAAACTACAGAAAAGAACGCAGCCGTGAAAATTTTGAGCTTCACATTGTGTCAACATTTCTGAATCTGGTATCTCCCAAAACCTCCTCACCCCCATTTATGCAACTTGGGGGCTAACCCCCTCCCCCATTACCCCCACCCCCACCCTTCCCCCATTACTGCCCGGGATAAATTTCACAAACAGACAAACAGACAGGCTAAACTACAGAAAAGAACACAGTCATGAAAATCTTGAGCTTCACATTTCCGCCCGTAATACAATTTCTGAATTTTTTTCTCACAATTTTTTCTCACAATTTCTGAAAGTGTGACGGACGGACGGACGGACGGACGGACAGCTCTCTTATTATACTGGGTGATCCAGATAAATGGGACCCATAAAAAAAAGCCAAATATTCTTAATATTTAATTCCTTTCATAAAAACTATATATCATTCGAAAGAGTAGAGTTACAAGTTTATTATGAAATATTTATTTTTTTAAAATGACTCCTTTCAAATGTGCTCCATTAGTTGCCAAGCATTCCAGTGTTCTCGCTTGTAAGTTCTGCATCACTTTTACAAGAGTGTGCGGTGGTATGGCCTGTATCTCATTTGTGATGGCGGCCTTCAATTCTTGCAAGGTCGTTGGGTTATTTCTGTAGACCCTACTCTTTAAATATCCCCAGAGATAATAATCTAAGGGAGAAAACTCCGGAGACCTTGCGGGCCATTCAACGTCTCCAAATCTTGAGATTAACTCGCCTGGAAACGTTTGACGCAAAACTGCCATGCAGTTCCTCGTGGTATGGCAGGTAGCTCCGTCTTGTTGGAACCAGTGGTTTTCTAGACAAAGATCTCTTAATTTAGGAATAAGGAAATCGGTCAACATTTTTTCGTAGCGATCACCATTTACAGTGACCGTGTTTCCGGTGGAATCCTCGAAAAAGTACGGCCCTATGATCTGAGATGCAGTAAGACCACACCAAACAGTTACACGCTGACTATGCAACGGGACTTCGGTAATATTCAATGGATTTTCTGTTGCCCAGAAACGACAATTTTGTTTGTTTACAGTTCCATTCAAGTGAAAATGGGCTAGAAAATTGGTGGTGTCATTTACCTTCTGTTGGATCCATTGGCAGAATTGTCGTCTTCGTGCGAAATCTCCATCGTTTAGTTGTTGCACTGTTTGAATTTTATATGGAAAGAGCATTAAATTTTGCTTGAATATACGGTGTGTTGTTCCATATCCAACTCCTAACAGCTGAGAAGCACGTCTGATGCCTATGTTAGGATTATCCTGTACAATTTCATGAGTTCTGTTAATGATCTCATCTATCCTTGCTGTGCGCACTCTTCCAGTTGGTTTTCTTTTTCCAATGCTGCCAGTTAGGGAAAAATTTCTGACACACCGACGGATTACTTTCTTAGAAGGTGATTTTGACATCTGAAAATTTGTCTTGAAAGATCTTTGAGCTGAAACTACACTTCTTCCATGCTCATAATATTGCTCAGTTATGAAACGCAGCTGTTCCACAGTCCATGCAGTCATCTTGAATGGTTAGTTTTAACTAACACTTTTATTTTGTTTTGTATCTTATCTTGTCTTGTATTGTCAAAACCTATACAATCCTGTACAAACTTGTAACTATCCTCTTTCGAATGATGCGTATGATTTTATAAAAGGACTTATACTTTAAGAGTTACAGGGGTTTCTTTTGGGTCCCATTTCTCTGGATCACCCTTTATTATATAGATTATATTATTGGTACTTTTCCGTTATCTTCCGCCAAGTAAAAAAAATTGATCGGTTAGATCAGGGGTGGGGAACCTGCGGCCTTTTGGGGTACTAGTTGCGGCCTTCTGCCTACTTGACATTCAGAATTCATACCGTACGATAATGGACAGCAACTGATACCCTTTTAGGCTTTAGGCTATTTCATTAGATCATGGTTTCAGCTTCACTGCTTCTTACACATACAAGCCTTCTTTATGGCTTGAACAATAGGAAATATGGCAACGCTATTAGAAGATAATATCCTTAAGTCTCTATTTGATACTAAGAAGGATCCTGTTGAAATATGGAAAAATGCCGTTGAATACCCACGTCTGCGCCAACATGCTCGTCGAATGTTGTCTTGTTTCGGCACAACCTACTGTTGTGAATCAACGTTTTTGTATGTGACTCAAATCAAAACGCGCTTGAGATCTCAGATGACGAATATGCACCTGTAGGACCAACTAAAACTACGGTTAACGATGTTGGAACCAAATGTACGGCTCCTGTCCCGCAATAAGCAGTCACAAAAAAGTCATTAAATGGTTTATCACTTTTTCACTTAATATTAACATCATTTCACTTAATATTAGTTCTATTGTCAATTATTCCCCCCACCCAAAAATAAATGCACTTGCTGAATTTTTTATTTATTATAAAAACCCTCACGTATTATCAAGTTTGATTTAAAATTAGTAAATATGTAGATTGTAGACTAAAATATGACATTTTGTTGTACTGTATATGTTAAATACTCAGCATGCGGCCTAATAGGGTCTTGGTTAAATGAAATGCGGCCTAATAGGGTCTTGGTTAAATGAAATGCGGCCTTCCAATGAAAAAAGGTTCCCCACCCCTGGGTTAGATCAACTGTAAGCCCTTGACGAGTGGTTAGGTTAAGTCGTGATATTTTTGTTAAACCTAACGAAAATATCACGACTTAACCGAACCAATCGTCAAGAGCGTACAGTTGACCTAACCGGTCAATTTTTTTATTAGTGGGCAGATAATGTAAACGTACCTTATTATTATTTCATTTGCAAATTCTAATTTAATAAATATTTACAATAAAAAACAGCGAAACATTTTTATATTATTATTGTAAGAAATTGAGGTATATGGCAATTCTTTGTCATCTTTTGATTCGCATTATTTGGCAACTACCGGCCTCAGTTACTCAAACTTTTCATCTTTTTTTACGTATTTAGAGAAATATAATTAAACTGTTTTCCCAAGATTGATGTATTAACATTCGGACAATACATTAAAAATGCTCAAAATTACACTAAAACAAAACAAACAAACAATTTCAGACTCAACAGGTACAAACATTATACAGGTACAACATTATACAAAATAATTACAATTTTATTTTGCATATAAGTATCTAAACGATTTTTTCCCAAAGCATTTAATTTTCTGGGTTCACTCGACTTTCAGAACGTGTCTACAAATTCTGTCCCGTCTATTCCATATAGGTCTGTGGAAGCGACAACGCAAACTAAAAAACGAACAATGTTCCAAAAGTTAACTGAGCCAATGGCGTTTGTTAGTGAAATGAACCCTATCTGCTAATCAAAAATAAATTCCCCCAAAATAATTAAATATAATTCCGGTATAGTTTACGTTCTGCTGTGGTGCCTAGTGTAGTTTACGTTCCCCTACATTATCCTAGTGTAGTTTGTGTTCCCCAACTTTGTCCGCGTATACCTAATCAAATAAAACGTTAAAACTAAAGAAAATATTACGACTTAACCTAACCAATCGTCAATATATATATATATATATATATATATATATATATATATATATATATATATATATATATATATACACACACACGAGGGCCACTCAATATATTTTGCCCCACCTTTTTTTTTCTTTCCAAGTTTCCTTGTAAGTTCCAGAAATTTTGTACACAAATAGTTACATACCTTTTGTACAAGTTTTTATTTTCCCACATAGTCTCCATCCTTTTCTACGGCTTTCCTCCACCTCGAAACAATGGCCTTTATTCCTTGCTGTTAAAAGTCTGCTGGTTTCCGCTGGAGCCACCTCTTAACCTCCTCAACAGCCTCATCGTCACTCTGAAACTTTCTTCCACGAATAGCATCCTTCATTGGCCCAAACAAATGGAAGTCTGAAGGTGCCAGATCCGGGCTGTATGGAGGGTGAGGTAACACAGTCAAGCGCATTTTTGTATGGCTTCTCTTGTTTGCAAATTGTTGTGCGGTCTTGCAATATATGCCTCTGAGTTGATTGTTGTCCTTTCTTCATAATGTCCACCAGAATCACTCCTTTCATGTGCCAGAAGATAGTGGTCATACCCTTTCCTGCAGAGGGAGCCATTTTGAACTTTTTCTTGCGTGGATAGTCTGTGTGATGCCACTCTATGGATTGGCATTTTGTTTTCAGTTCAAGGTGGTGTACCCAAGTCTCATCCCCAGTCACAATTCGTGAAAGGAAGTCATCCCCTTTTGTCTCGAATCGAACCAACGACTCAGAAGCAATTTCTTTTCTTTGGGCTTTGTGATCTTCAGTCAGTTCACGAGGAACAAACTGCGAACACACTTTTGAGTATCTCAGTTGCTGAATTATCGTATTCACACTTTCTTCCCTAATTCCTAGCTCCAGTGATAGCTCCTTGTATGTGACGCCCTCTCTGGTTCTCTCCGATGATCTCACACGTTTAGACCAGCGTCCAACTGTGCTTCGATCAACAACAGCATCTCCATAAACGTTTTGTAGACGTTTGTGAATATTTCCAACTGTTTCCTTCTCTGCGGTTAAGAACTCGATAACAGCTAGCTCTGTTTACGACGCACATCACTGTCAGACGCCATTTTCGAAACTGCGTTAACCACCGGTTTTATAAGGGCGTTTAAAAGTGGTTTTATACAAGGAGGGGAGGTTTAAACTGGAAAAATCCGGTTATGTGAAGCGCAGAAAGTTCAAACTTACGGTCCAAAAGACATTTCAGCCCCACGGCTTATTAATTAGCTAAGAAAAAAGGGTGGGACAAAATATATTGAGTGCCCCTAGTATATATATATGAAAATAACCACGAATAAAAAAGGAAACACAGAATGGTGCTCAAGCGCTTTCGTCTAATGACATCCTCAGGAAAACTGAAATAAATAACAAGTTCGAGACTATAAATAGCTCACAAAAAAAAATAAAATAGAAAAATAAAAATTGTAAGAGGAGCATACAAATTTATAAGGAAAAACTACTAGAGTTTTAACAGTTTGCCCCTCTTGTCCAAATCCGTTCTGAACGAATTCAAAACAACAGGATCAAGCGAAAAAAGACCCTGGCTAATGCTAAAATTATTTGTAAGTTAAATAATGGCAGACTCAAGAATATTTCTATTAACAATGTTGCTTGAGTGAAACAAAATTGAAGAATTATTCCAATTGTAATAGCGTGGGGTTAGTGACCCCGCCAAGTTATTAGGTTTCTAAACAACAACAAAGGCACTTACTGGTGCTTTGATTTAGATCTTTTTTAGGGTCTAGCATAGATTTCCAACGTCCTACAAACCGCCTACCTAACTCTCTCACTTTACTAATTTAGAAGCTATAGACATTACCACTACCCTTATATACTATTTGACAACTTCCTGCCTACATTCTAACATTTTAGCAACATCACGAAATCGAACTTAGCACCAACGATTTAGTCAGATATGAATAACCATGCTGCTAGTCCAGCCAAAACAAACTAACAGACCGCGTTCCGTTGTTTATCCTTTTGTGTTGCCATTCAGCTTTCTTTTAGTGACTTTTCCCTTCAGTGACTTTAGACTCTATATATATATATATATATATATATATATATATATATACATACGTCACTTCACTCCTCCCCTACAAGTTTAGTCTGTGGGGGGTGAGAGACCGTAGACGATCTGCGGAGCGGGGTTGATGTAGTAGGAATAGGTGCAACCTGCATAGGCGGGTGAATTGAACCATTTTCCAGAGGATTGGTTCTCTCTTCCGGAAGACTCTGGTCATCCTGCAATTCACGTTCCCATATCTGGTCCTGATGGCATTTAATAGAACGACCATCTTCTAGTTGGCACTTGAAGGAAACAGGGTCCGTTCTTTCCTGCACAGTTGCAGGAACCCACTTTGGTCCAGCCCCATAGATGCGAATCATAACTGGATCATTAGGTTGCGCTTCTATAACTTTCCTTTTTTTAGTGTCGTGGTACAACTTCTGTTTTTCCTGATGGCGTAAAATTCGTTGTTGTAACGTTTCGTTTGGACGTAACAGATCGAAAACTGAACGAATTCCCCGGCCAATCATAAGTTTAGAAGGAGACACCCCCGTCGTTGTGTGAGGTGTTAGTCGATATTTAAACAAAAATTTATCTAACATCACTTGCATTTCCTCCCTATGAGAATGACGCAAGGCCGACTTGAAAGTACGGACCATGTTTTCCGCGAGACCGTTAGTAGACGGGTGAAAAACACTAGACCGGTCATGTCTAATGCCATTTAGGTGGACAAAAGAACGAAATTCTTCACTGGTAAAACAAGTACCATTGTCAGAAACCAGAACTACGGGTAAACCCCATCGAGCGAAACACGAACGTAGTAAGCGAATAGTAACACCCGAAGTCGTGGAAGTGGTTGGAAAAATTTCCACCCACTCAGAGTAGGCGTCCACAATGACTAAGAAATAAGTATTATTTATAGGACCTGCATAATCAACATGGATCCTATGTTAAGGTATAGTAGGCCATTCCCACGGATGAAGTGGACTTTTCCTTGGAAGATCTCTGTTCTCTAGGCAGCTTTGACAGGAACGAACCAATGATTCGAGTTCTCTATCTAAACCGGGCCACCGGAAATAAGTTCTCGCCAGCTCTTTCATTTTTGTTGCACCCATGTGTTCAGCCTGAAGTTCCTTCACTAAATTCGACCTGCCTTCATTCGGAATTATCACTCTGTGGCCCCATAAGAGACAGCAATTTTGGATTGAGAGTCCAGACTGACATTGATAAAAAGGATGTAATTCACTCTCAACCTTAGTAGGCCAATCAACTGAGCAGTAATGGATGACCCTAGACAGAACAGGGTCTGATTTTGTCCACTGCTCTATTTGTACTGCAGATACTGGAGTGGATTCCAAAAACTCCACCAAGTGAATCCATTCTGTAGGTCTAGGTACGCATTCATTTGGATTTTCTAAAGGCAACCTACTTAGAGCATCAGCCGTACCAAGAAGTTTGCCTGACCTATGTACGAAGTCAAATTTATAGGCTTGTAGAATCAGCGCCCATCGTTGGATCCTACCTGAGGCCATAACTGGAATATTTTTATTAGGTGAAAATAAACCTAAAAGAGGCTTATGGTCAGTAATTAGTTTAAATTCATGACCCCATAGATAGAAATGAAATTTTTTTACTGCAAATACTAAGGCTAAGGCTTCACGTTCAAGTTGTGCATATCGTCTTTCAGTCTCAGTTAGTGTTCTAGAAGCAAAACAGATAGGCCTATCTACACCATCAATGTAGTGAGATAACACTGCCCCAATTCCATAAAAACTGCTATCTGCTGAAACTATGAGAGGAAGTTTAGGCTCTGAGGTGACGTGTGTGTATATATATGTATATAGTCTAAAAGTCACTAAAGGGGAAATATCACTAAATCTAAGCTGAATGGCAAGAGGAAGTCATAAACGAACCAACGCGGCGGTTCGTATTGTTTTGGGCTAGCCTAGAGATGTTTTTTCCTATCTGACCTAATCGTTGGTGCTGAGTGTAATTAGATGGTGTTTCTAAGGTGACAAATGGGGTAGGAAGTTGTCCGTACTTAAGTATAGTTAGGGGTAATGTCTATAGCTTCTAAGTTGGTAATGTAAGAGAGAGTTAGCTAGGCCGTTTGTGGGACACAGAAATCAAATGGTAGGTTTTCAAAGGAATATCTAATTCAACGCACCGGTAAGTGCTTTTGATTGTTTGCTAGAACCTAAGTAACCTAACTGGGGTGTCTACCCCACGCTATCACAGGCTCCTAATGCACTAGGAGAGTGGACTTTAGTAGTACATCCTTGGAAGCCTCAAATGCTTCCTTTTGGGTTTTCTCCCATCTCCACTGTTCCCCAGATCGTAATAACTTATTTAGTGGTTCAAGGAAAGTCGATGCATTTGGCAAAAATTTCCTATAAAAGTTTAGGAGACCTAAATAAGCTTGTAACTGTGTGATGTTTTGTGGAGGTGGTGCATTTTTCATTGCTTCTAGTTTATCCACCGTTGGATGAATGCCTGAGGCATCTATGTGGAACCCCAAATATGAAACCTCACTAGTGACCCACGAACACTTTTCTTTCTTTAGCTTAAGTCCGGCATCCCGGAGTCTTTTTAGAACTGTGTTTAATCTTGTTAGGTGTTCTTTCTTAGATGAACCTGAAATGATGACATCATCTAGAAAACAAAGTACACCCGGAATGTGACCTAGAACTTGGTCCATTGTCCTCTGAAAAATACCCGGAGCCGATGCTATTCCATAGCATAGCCTATTGTATCTATATAGGCCTCGGTGCGTATTTATGATAGTTAGTTCTTTAGAATTTTCATCTAAACTTAGTTGAGCATAGGCTTGGGACATATCTAGTTTTGTGAAATATTTACCCCCAGCAAGAGAGCTAAATAATTCATCATGCTTGGCAGGGGCGTACCTAAAGTATTTGACACCCGGGGCGGATCCTTCCTTTGGCACCCCCCATAAATAATTTTAAAATTTAAACACAGAGAAATACTGTATATTATGTTTGCAAAAATATATTGTTTCCTATCGATGAGTTGAGACTGAAAAGAAGGAATAGACTCTCTCGAAGGTTCCAAAAAAAGTCACACATGAAGAAACGCTTCCAAATGAGTGCACTCTGCAAATGTTCAGAGAATGATTTGCACAAGGCACAAACAAAGCCTTGGGATTAAGCTCTCTGATCTTTAACTGAACACCACCATGAATCCCAGCCATAGTTGCAGCGTTGTCATATCCTTGACCACAGCACAGGTTTATGTCCAATCCATCTCTCTTCAGATGTCTCAGGATATCCCCTTGTGAGCTCAGCAGCAGTCTTTCCGGCAATAGGGAAGAAGCCCAAGAATGATTCCTTTACTTCAACTTTGTCACATTCAATATGGACGTATGTGATCATTTCACACATCTGATTAGTGTGGGACACATCAGGAGTGCTGTCAAAAAGAATCCCAAAATACTTTGCTTTCTTGATATCAGCCACTATTTTCTCTTTGACGTAATTCCCCAAAAGGCAAATGAACTCATTCTGAATCTTTGGAGATAAATACGAAGCCACTCTCCTCCCAGATGGAAGAGAATACTTAATCCTTATAAAATGTTCTTTCAAAACTGGATCATAATTTGACAGCAACTCTACCAATTCCATGAAGTTTCCTTTGTTTGCTGATGACATGTCCTCTTTATGACCACGAAAAGGAAGATTCTGGTGAGCCAGAAACAAGGTTACGTCCAAGAGGCAATGTAAAATATCCCTCCATTTCTTTCTCTCCTTGTCCATTGTTGCTTGATGAACTTGATCAATGGTTTTTTGAAGCTTCAACCCTGCTCCCAAGGTCTTCCATTTCTCCAAGCATGAGAGATGCTGCTCAGAAGCCTCATGGTCAGACACCTTTGGGTTTAGCTTCCACCATGCTTGAAACCCAGTGACAAAGCTGGATGTTCCAATTCCTTTGTCATCAAGAGCAAACAGTGTGTCTTTTTACTGATAACCAGTAGTCACAGGGACCACCATTCATAAACACGAGTTTCTATAACATCACGACGATGCATTTACCGGATATTATAACATCACGACGATGCATTTATAAACACTTAAACATCACTATGATGCCACATTGTCAAAAATTACTGGACACTAGTATAAGTACCATGATATTGTTATAAACACCAGCACTTTATGCTTTATCATAATTATTTAATGAAACATACCTCATGTATGTGGAGTCACAGTGTCAAGTGAACAAGACTTGGAATGTCAGTTGCAGCCAGCTGGCTATGCTCAACAAACTGATGACTAAAATGTCAACAAACGTTCGCCTTTCGATGTAATTTTTATCAAATATTTAATTTTTCGTTTGTAAATTTTGTATTGCCAATAAAAATAAAAATTTACTTTATAGTGGAAATTAACATTAAGCTGTTGTAATACATGTAGTTTGAACATTTTTAATTTTTTTTCTTACTTTAGCGAATTTTTCATTTGGTTTGAAAACTTGTACTGGTATTTCAACTCTCCCGATGGCACCCCCTCCTGGCTGTCACCCGGGGCCAGTAGCGGTCCTAGCTTACATGACGCCCTGGGCGAACCTCACCTTCAGCGCCCCCCCCCCCTGTTCGCCAACACACACACATTCGAATCCCCCCAAAATAAAGGACAGACATAACTCCTTCACAAAATAACTTTTTATTGGACTAATTGTTGGAACTTCAGAACCAAAACAAAGACTCAAATTTCTGAATTTTACAAATCCTTCATCACGTAAATAGAATAACTCACTTAAGAGAATGTAATTATGATACTATGAACAGGAAAAATACAAATTAAATTGCACAACTGCCATAAATAAACTAGAGAATCAAATTTCTAAATTGTACAAATGCTCTATCACATAAATAGAATAAGACACTTAAGAGAGGGTAATTATTATGCTACACTTTGAACAAGAAACAAAATAAATTGCACCACAGCACAACTGCCATCTAAAGCCTGACTCTTCTTACCTTCCTTGATGCAAAGTCATGAATTAAATCATCATATGAAATCTGCTCAGCAATTGTATGATTATACTGATGATGGCCAGACCGGTAAGGCGTTCCTGTGACATAGTTGACCTCAGGTAGGATTTGATGAGCTTCAGCTTTGAAAAGCTCCTCTCTGCTTCAGCAACAGTGACTGGAAGAGTAAGACCAATTCTGAGAGCAGTCCACAAATTTGGATATATTTCAGAGAGCTCCCTTTCATGGATAAATGTCAGCAGTTCAAGCAAGGATATGGTCTTTGATGGCAAGTCAGGCAAGTTCTTCAGCTCCTGTGCAAGCTCTCTGCCATCCAAGTCAGATTGTCCCTTAAAGTGTAGTGTAGTACTAAGGTTCACACATTGTTCTGTCAGCTCCTCAAATGTGAGATTTTGGAAATGTGTCAGCACTCCAAACTTCTCTCCCACAATTTCCAACGTGGAAAATCTTTCCTGAATGGCTGATGTTGCAGCATCAACCACTGCATTGAAAAATGTCACCTCCAGCTTCTTCAAAGCATCAATCAAGGGCTCATCAGATGCTTCATAATATACATTTCACTATTTAACCAAACCCAGAAAAATAACATTACATATGTTAAAGTATGGGCCTTTATTCCCAATAATATTAATCTGGAAGCATTTTGCATTGTTTAGGTCTTTTATGGGAAGGTTTCTGGAAAATGCAATAGATGGTTTTTTATTAATAAAAATATATTTATTGATCTTTTATTATTTATTTTATTTTATTTTTTATTTTTATTTATTTCTTTATTTATTTATTCTTATTTTTATTTTTATTTTTTTTGCAGGCGCTCATGCCGCCCTGTGCGGCTGCCCATATTGCCCATATGAGGAACCGCCACTGCCCGGGGCGGCCGCCCCCCTCGCACCACCCTTAGTACGCTACCGATGCTTGGGTATAGGGTAATAATCTAGAAGGACTGCTCTATTTGCTGTCAAACAGTAATCCCCACATAACCGCACTGACTTGTCAGGTTTTAGTACAGGAACTACCGGGGCAGCCCACTTAGCGTGTGTGACTGGTTCGATAATTTTATCTTTGAGCAACCTATCAATTTCTAAATCTACCTTCTCCCGCAGTGCATGTTCAGTTGAACGAGCCTTACAAAATTTCGGAGTTACATTAGGGTCTCCCTTTATACAAACCTGATGGCCTTTTAGGTTGCCTACTTCAGGCTCCAAAACAGAAGAAAACTCCCTTAACAATGAGTCTATGTCAGACGGATACGCGAGTGTATGCACATCTGCCTGACCCTTTGGCAAAATTTTGTCAATAGGCATTTTCAAAGCATCACTCCAATCACGGCCTAGTAGAGTCGGCCCTTGCTCATCCACCACTAAAAGAGTTAAGGGATGAGACAAAGTTTTCTTGTTGAATGTAACTGTGATGGATGCTTCTCCACAAATAGGTATTCAGGGCCGGATCCAGACCTCAAATCTGACCGTGGCACACTTCACCTTCTTCGCGGGGGAGGGGGTCTTGCCCAACCCACCCTTCACTAATAAAAAATAGTTGTCTTGAAAGTATCATTGGCAGCAATAGTTATAGTAGGCATGTTTTCAGTGTGAAAGGATTTCTACAAAAATAAATGAAGTACAAGAATTTATATTTATTTAATTTTATCTAACTGCAAAATTAGTCGCAGATATATTTTATTATTACAAATTTAATCTTTCATGACATCCAATAACTCCATACGACGTGGTTGAGATTTCGCAAATTCATCCACTATTGTAGGCACGTCTAATTTCATTGAATAATGAACATTCATAAGTGCTAGTCCATTGAGTCTATCTTGGCCCATGGTGGTGCGGAGATATGTTTTGAGCCTCCTCAAGGCTGAAACAGATCTTTCGCATTCACATGTGGTAACAGGTACTATGCTAGCACTTTCATAGCAGCCACTATATTGGGGAAGAGAATGCTAGCTGCCACAAGCAGTGTTTCCTGGATAGTGGCCGGGATGTCCTTTCCAGCATCATGTTGTTTATTCCAGTGATATTGCCAAACATCTAATTCACCGGTGAGTGAACCAAAGTTTGGGAGGTCATCTTTGTACTGCTCGCAGAATGCTGTGAAATCAGTCTGCCAGTTGTCTGGACTTGCAATTACCTTGGCAGGAATACCTGTGACAACAGTAATAACAACACATTTTTAGCATTATATGGAACAGTGAAGTTATTAAGAAATAATTGGCTGAACTCATATAACTACTGTCCGACTTCCTTAATAACAAATAAATATCATGCTCTTACTTGGCAAATTAATAATTTTGTTAGTAAATAACTTAACTGATGCTGGATTCTTAAATATGAAAACATTATTTTTGAAAAATAACTTAAATGGGATGTTACTAGACTGGTTCCACTTCGAAATTTTTTAAAAAATCAGAAAAGTTCAGTGTGATTAATATCATAATCTATTAATTTAAAAAATTTATTGAATTTGCTTAAGGCGTTGCATGACCACGATAATAAAGTTATTCACACAATCAGATATAGATACTTATAAATGATTTTATATGACTGTTACTATTGACAGAAAATACTTGAGTTCTAACCTGCAAATCCCAGAAGAGTAGCTACTTGGCCATCAGCAAATCTGGACGACAGCTCATTTACCAAATAGTCTATCAGAGGCACAGTCAGAGTTCTCCGGTAGTACTCTAGGGGGGTCTGGGAAGGCACATTGTTTCTGTTCTTCTGTCTCCCGGTCGTGCGAGGTTTGCTAATTGGAATGTCATTATCACTGGCGAGACGCTCAGCTATCTTATACCAGTCAGCATGTTTAGTGTCTATCTTATCTCTTATGAGCTGGAGAACTTCAATAACCTCATTCGAATGTACGACAAAAACCCCACAAGAAAAAACCCACCGACAAAACCCCCGGCGACCAAAACTCCACCGACAAAACCCCCACTCACAAAAATAAATATATAATGTGTATTTAAATTCAAGGTCAAGGTGACAGAGTCTAGGTTATAGGTTTTGAGAAATTCCAGTTTCAGTTTCTGAATAAACTTCACTGCAGTAGTATCTCTGAAATTTTCACCACAAATTATATTTTCTTTCCGTTTTTACCCATCATGGAAGTCATTCGGAATAATAAAGGTGGCGAAAAGCTGTTATAATGGCTATATGCATACTAAAAAATCCACTAGTTCTAATACAAAGCGGTGGGAGTGTGCTAGAAGAGCAGCGTTTGGATGTAACGGTAAAATAACAACTAATTTAGAAATAACCGATATAATTTCAAGATAGAGCATAATCATGAGAGAGATGAAGGATCAACAGAGGCAGCGAAAGTGCGTGCATCCCTCTATCAACAGGCCAAATCAAACAAAGGAAATACTAGTCGCGTTGTCGCGGATTCATTGGAAAGCATGACTCAAGAAGGAAGACTTGCTATGGGAAAATTAAGTACAGTAAAAAGAAATGTTCAAAGAAAGCGTCAGGAAGGACGACCTAAGGATCCAGTATCTTTAAATGATTTACAAATCTCAGGTGATTGGGCTATGACTGGTAGAGAAAATACTAAGCCTTTTCTTATTCACGATAGTGGCATTGAAGCCAGGAATCGAGTCATTGTGTTTGCTACAGAAGAATGTATGCAACATTTAGGTAAGTCCGATCTTTGGTTTATGGATGGAACGAAAATATTACGGCTTAACCTAACCAATCGTCAATATATATATATATATATATATATATATATTATATAATATATATATATATAATATTTAGGAGAAATCCAATGACAAGGAGGAATGTAAATGCCATGAAAAGTCTTCTTTAATGCGCAGATTTATTCAAAATAACAACTCCGTTGCCCTTGTCCGGTCTAGTCACAACAATCTCCTGGTTCTTTGCCAAATTCTTAATAACCTGCAAGTCACTCTTCTTAAATAAGTCTTCCAAACATGGCGATAAGCCCTAAGGCCATCTTGTCCATACCTTGAGTATATATAGTCATGCGGTTTGCTTCTACAAAGCTTCAATTTAATATTTAGGAGAAATCCAATGACAAGGAGGAATGTAAATGCCATGAAAAGTCTTCTTTAATGCGCAGATTTATTCAAAATAACAACTCCGTTGCCCTTGTCCGGTCTAGTCACAACAATCTCCTGGTTCTTTGCCAAATTCTTAATAACCTGCAAGTCACTCTTCTTAAATAAGTCTTCCAAACATGGCGATAAGCCCTAAGGCCATCTTGTCCATACCTTGAGTATATATAGTCATGCGGTTTGCTTCTACAAAGCTTCAATTTAATATTTAGGAGAAATCCAATGACAAGGGCAACGGAGTTGTTATTTTGAATAAATCTGCGCATTAAAGAAGACTTTTCATGGCATTTACATTCCTCCTTGTCATTGGATTTCTCCTAAATATTAAATTGAAGCTTTGTAGAAGCAAACCGCATGACTATATATACTCAAGGTATGGACAAGATGGCCTTAGGGCTTATCGCCATGTTTGGAAGACTTATTTAAGAAGAGTGACTTGCAGGTTATTAAGAATTTGGCAAAGAACCAGGAGATTGTTGTGACTAGACCGGACAAGGGCAACGGAGTTGTTATTTTGAATAAATCTGCGCATTAAAGAAGACTTTTCATGGCATTTACATTCCTCCTTGTCATTGGATTTCTCCTAAATATTAAATTGAAGCTTTGTAGAAGCAAACCGCATGACTATATATATATATATATATGCTGCAAACCCACAAGGAAAAAGCAAAAGCAAAACGATTATAAGGCTATCTAACGAAGGCTGGGGGCCCTGGTTTTGTCGCTGGGGTTTTTTTCGGTGGATGTTTTGTCGCCGGGGGTTTTGTCGGTGGTTTTTTTTTCGTGTGGAGGTTTTGTCGGTGGGGGTTTTGTCGCCGGGGGTTTTGTCGGTGGTTTTTTTTTCGTGTGGGGGTTTTGTCGGATCTCCTCTCATTCACACTCTCATAAGCTACCTTGGAATCGATGGTGCGGTTCTGTAGCTTCACTGTGATCCCACATGTGTATGACAGAGCTTGTCGTGTAACTGTAAATGCCATCAGGAATGGAAATGAACATATCTGATGGTATAGACCGTTCGCCTTGGATATTGATTCACAGTTCCATGTCCTGGGTGTGTTCAGTCGAATCTCATCAAGCGCACATATCACAGCAGGAAGCAACTATATATATCTCAAATGAAATGAAAGAAATTCTCGTATGGCAACACTTTATGTCCCGGCTTACCTCAGCTCTGGTCATTTGAGTGTCGACTCTCTCTCTCTCTCTCTCTCTCTCTCTACACATTAATACAAATTCAGAAATCTGACCGGTGCACACAAAGGCACAAAAAAATCTGACCGAGGCCTGTGCATCGATATGCACCGGTCTGGATCCGTTCTGAGTATTTGTATGCGTGAGTAGTATAGTAGTAGTATAGTGGAAAAATGTGAGACAGCAATGGATCAATTTGAAAATTTCCCCCCTCACCGTCCTTCATGGCGGTCCTCCACCGTCCTTCATGGCGGTCCCTCCTTTATGAGGTGTTCTTCATGGTCCTTCATGGCGGTCCCTCCTTTATGAGGTGTTCTTCATGGTCCTTCATGGTCCTTCAAAAAAAAAAAAAAAAAAAGGGGAAAAAAGGAAAAAAAGATGGGAAAAAAAAGGGGGGAAAAAGGGGGAAAAAAAATAAATAAACTTAAAAATAAATTTAAAAAATAAATTTAAAAATAAATTTAAAAAATAAATTTAAAAAATTAAATTTAAAAAATGATTCGTCTTCACCTTCCTTCAAAAAAATTTAAGAAAGGATTGAGCCTCGCCTTCCTTCTTGAAAAAGTCCTTTCATGAGACAAACAAGAACAAACGCAAAAACATACATACATTCGAGTACTTCCTGTTCAGGCAAGTTAGAAGACAGTAGAAATGGAAACGAATATCTGAAAGGTTTTAATAGGCCTAACGAGTGTGCATCAGCACATCGAATTTTCAAATGTTAACAAATTGCGAACAATACATAAATGAAAATCAGTGATCATATTTTAAACCGAATACAAGTTCTTTGTTTAAGATCTGTATTATGAAAAATAAAATGAATATTTATTATTTTTAATTTAAATAAATTAATTTCTCTCTTTTTTAAGGGAAACTGGCTTATTTTCAAACGAGATGACCTTCAAATACAATATATACATATAGTACACGCATATTTGTTTATTTACTTTTAAATATGTAGTTTTCTGTTATTTACATCGCTATATACCATTACATTCACTTTCACATGCTATCTTCTGGTATATGAACTAATAATTTTACCATTCATCAAATTTCGTTATAAAATTACATGTGTTAAAAAGAACATCAAGTTGCGTACGATGCTTTAAACTAAATCACCAAAGTTGTTTTCCTCCTCTAAACATCCACTTAAATATTATTACTAATATTGATTTATTGTTATTATTACACATATATATGTACACGTGTTAAGAGTATTTAAATTAAATATATTGATTTCAATTCCCTTCGTAATAAAAGCATCTGGCAACTATACCCCCCAATCTTGCTATATATTTCTCTCAGTAATTGTTTTCAGGTTAGTTGTTAAGTTTAACTTTCTTCTAAAGACTATTAGTTGATACTAATCTTGCTATTATTATTATTATTATTATCATATATATATATATATATATATATATATATATATATATATATATATATACACATCCAAATAAGTAGGTTCGGGTAAAAAAATTTCTTATTAGATGCAATTAAAGAAAACGGGATGTCGAATTTGTGTGGGTTGTCATTTTTAAATAGATGCAGCAGGAAATAGGTACTGAAAGTTGAGAGATTTTTCATTAAAAACCTTTCTACTTGTAGTTATAGTTAGGACTATTCACATTACTTTAATTATCATTTCTCTAATTTAACGGCTGTTCACAATTCCTCATAATTCTCATAATAAACGTATTTGTTTTCACACCAGTCAGGCCACTGTTTACATCAATCACACAGAATGTTCATGCTTATTGTTTTTGTCATTAGCTGTACCAATCATGTCTTTACAGACTGAAGCCTACCGTTACACAACGTTTATAATGTTATAATTAATGCTTTATGATATCAGATCTCGTATAAAAAGCATTATTTTCTGTACAAATGGCCACAAAAATACTTTCAATCCTAATATATGTAAGTATAGTATGCAGCATACGCCTTTTCACCTGTATTAAAAACGTAAAAGTATCATCATGCGATCTTAGTTTCCGCAATGACGTGAGCCCTAACATTTAATTTAAAATTATTTAACAGATCATTCGAGGGAACTGTACATCAATCTCATTATAACTTCTGACTCATAATAACCGCCATACATATTTACACGAGTTCAATTTAAATATATATATATATATATATATATATAATATATATATATATATATATATATATAATATATATATATATATATATATATATTAGGGTGTTTCATACCTATAGGGTAAAATAAAATGAGCTTGGAGTTTTAATCCACACGTTTCTCCGTATTCTAAAGAACAAGAAACACGTTTGTGCAAGTTCGAACCAGATCGCGCTGCATTTAGAGGTCCCCAACTTTGACGACTTTTTGTCAGTTCATTTCTCGCCTGCCTGCAGTGAAGACGGTTTTCTTCGTCACTTGAGCGGTTCGTGTTGTATAGCCTATTGGACAACTATGGAGGTATTTATATATGCTACTAATTATCTCATTTTACTGTGGTATTGAAATTTATTATTATTTAATTTGTCATTTTACTGTGGTAGTGATATTTATTATTAATATTACATGAAATTAATTAGTCTGTTGCATATTGGACAACTAAGCTGGTAATTATTTATGATACTAATTAATGTAATTTTACTGCGGTATTGAAATGTATTTAATTAATGAATTGTCAAAGAGAACGTAGTGTACACGTATCAGTTTTATAAATAAAGAAAAGCAGTAACTGGACTCGAACCAGTGTCATAGCCGTTTGGCGGCATCGCTCAAGTCGGCGTACACAGCACGCTATCCACTCCCTAGATGGTGTAGTGGATAGCGTGCTGTGTACGCCGACTTGAGCGATGCCGCCAAACGGCTATGACACTGGTTCGAGTCCCAGTTACTGCTTTTCTTTATTTAATTAATGAAATTAATTACGATGTGAAATTATTTCTGTGGAATTATTTAGTTTGTTTTCTTTTCCAGGTGTCTACCAGAGCGAAAACAGAAGTGTTTCTTATTGGCCAGACGGATGCGAACATCACATCAAGTGGCCTTCCAACTCAGTTGCAAGTACTCAAAAAGTACTTTTACCACCAAAAGGAGCAAAAATTTGGACGTACTAAATGCCTGAACCTGTGCCTGGATGCCTGTCTCATATTTTGGGAGAGAGCGAGAATCCCCATGATGCGTCGAGATTCAGCCTTGAGGAAGATGGAATCCCTTCTCAAGGAATACGACCGGCTTGTGAAGCACAAGTCACATAAAGCAGAGTCCTTCCGAGTGAAGGAGGCGATGTTCAAGGAGGCAATAGCGAAGGAGATCATGGACATTGCTCATTCACAGGCTAAGGAAATGATGAAGAATCAGGAGGACATCCACTTTCTCGACATGCAGGGTGAAGATCCAAATTCCTGCAGCATGGGCCCTGTTGACATGAAGCTTCACTATAAGGAGATTAGGAAAAGGAAGTGGACTGAAGTAGAGGGCTTCAAGCAAGCAGCGGCAACTGTTAACAAAATCTCTGTCGTCAACGATCGGGCCGAAAGAGCCATCGCGCTCACCAAGAGTTCAACTGTTCTCTGACGAAGAACGAAGAGCAGAAGCAGTATTTGCTCAAAACTGTGATGCAGCATAGGGCGAAATACCCGAATAAAACCAAGAAGGATTTCATGGACAAATGATTCGCAAGAATGGTTATGTTTTTTGTATCTTTGTGAAAATGTGTAGTGAAATGGTACTCGTTTGTTGAATAAAATTCATTGACAGATTTTTGTTTAATTTTTTCCGTTTATGATCTGCCAGAGCATCAAACTGGGGACCCGTAAACTTTAAACTATTGAATTAATACTTCGGTTTATCAGTCTCCTCAGCAAATGGAACAAGGGGATCCATGTGGATTAAATTTTTCCAAACTTTTAATTTATGAATCACCCTATATATAATATAATATATATATATTATACAGTGGTATAGTGCTAAATAAAGAAGTGAGGGAACGCATTTTGAAAGTGTTACTCAGATGCGGGGGGGGGGACAATAGCGAGCGCGGCGAGCCCATACAGCTGGGGGTCCGGGGCACTGTAAGCCCCCGGGAAATCTTTTGAAATCTGACCAATTTCAGGGATATTTTGAGGTCATATGCACTGGATATTAGGATATATTCCAAGGTTGAAGATGCAGTATTTCCAGTGTCATTAGATATATGACATCCAGTACGATCAATAAAAATAGCTAACAACTGGAATGATTAACTAAAAAAGTTAACAACTGGTACGCCGTGGTGACTGCTTCATCAGATCTTTATAGGCTAGCATTGCCTCAGTCGAAGCTAAAAGAAATGAAACAGTTAATGATTCTTATATTTCTTCTAGGGGTGGGAATTAAAATTTCATGACGTTAGAGATTTGTAAGTTCGGATTTATTTGAAATAGTGAGGGAACGCCGTTCCGTCTACCAAAAAAAAGTAAGGGAACGCCGTTCCCACAGCACTACACAATATATATATATATATATATATATATATATATATATATATATATATATATATATATATATATATATATATATATATATATAAGGAGTTTGTATGTGCCATTCCAACAGAAGGCAGGAAGTGTCTGAACCCTGTTTCTCCCATCACTGTCCTCTTCATCTGGCCTTTTTACATGTCACGTCTACCCTGTGAGCAGCCCAGCATACTCTCAAATACGCGCTTCTCATTATATTCCTTACTACACACGCATGCATCTTACACACTACACAGTCTTTTCAAAAAAGGTGTTATTTCAGTAGTCTCGGAGATTCGCGATTGCCCCCTCCTACATTTTCTCAGTAATTGTTTTCAGACTAGTAGCTAAGTTTAACTTTCTTTTAATGACTATTAGTTGCTACTAATCTTCTTCTTATTATTATTATTATTATTATTATCATTGTTATATATATATATATATATATATTATATATATATATATATATATATTATATTATATAACATCCAAATAAGTAGGTTCGGGTAAAAAACTTTATCAGTATATGCAATTAAAGAAAACGGGATGTCGAGTTTGTGTGGATTGTCATTTTTAAATAGATTCAGTGGGAGATAGGTACTGAAACTTGAGAGATTTTTCATGAAGAACCTTTCTAGTTGCAGTCATAGCGTCCATTCACATTACTTTAATTAGCATTTCTCTTATTTATCGACTGTTCACAATTCCTCATAACTCTCATAATAAACGTATTTGTTTTCACTTTTCTTTCATGCCAGACAAGTCTCAGTATTTACATCGATCACACAGAATGTTCATGCTTATTGTTTTTGTTACTAGCTGTACCAAACATGTCTTTACAAATTGAAGCGTACCGTTACACAACGTTTAAAATGTTATAATTAATGCTTTATGATATCAGATCTCGTATAAAAAGCATTATTTTCTGTACAAATGGCCACAAAAATACTTTCAATCCTAATATATGTACGTATAGTATGCAACATACGCTTTTCCAACTGTATTGAAAACGTAAAAATATCATCATGCGATCTTAGATTCTGCAATGACGTAAGTGAGCCTTAACATATAATTTAAAATTATTTAACAGATCTTTCGAGGGAACTGTACATCGATCTCATTATATATATATATATATTATATATATATAAGGAGTTTGTATGTGGCATTCCAACAGAAGACAGGAAGTGTCCGAACCCTGTTTCTCACATCACTGTCATCCTCACCTGGCCTTTTTACATGTCTCGTCTACCCTGTGAGCAGTCCAGCACACTCTCAAACACGCGCTTTTTCACTATATTCCTTACTACACACGCATGCATCTTACACACTACACAGTCTTTTCAGAAAGGTGTAATTTCAGTAGTCCAGAAGACTCGCGATTGGCCCCTCCTTCCTGCATGCATCGTATATATTACGAAACAATTTATAAAGTTCTCTCTTATTGCTTTCCTTATTGTAATGGGTATCACAACCGATTTTTCAATATTATTTAAGTATTATGTTGAGCAACATAACCCCCCCCCCACAGACTAGTTTCTTAGCATAATCATAAAACATGAAACAAGATTATATTAATATATATGAAAATGAAAATGAAAAGGTTTATTGGCAGACTATAGTCCATATGACAAATATTATTAATACAATGACAGTTCATACACTAAGGATAGAAATATATACAATTGATTAGAAATAATACTGCACTGTCGAAGTTAAGTGGAGCTACAGACAGACGTTTACGTACCAAGAAGTCCATAGCTTAGAGGATAAATGGCAGGCCTCATGGATAGCTTGGATGATCGGGTTGGTTGACTTTTTAATTCTTTGCATTAGACTGTGTTGAGCACGTCTTGTTACCTCCGGGAAGCTCGGAACATTGCGGGTAGCAAACATTTGCGAAGCTGAGCATCTCGGGGGTAATTTATGTAAGAGTCTAAAAGACCTGTTGTACATCAAATTTAGGGTTCTGCCAGAACCTTTTTTATAATTCACCCAGAGTTGCTGACCGTATATATTACTGCAGAAAGCACGAAAGAGTGTCTTTAGCTTCACTTGTACAGAAACGAAAGTTCCTTATGGTCATGTATATATGTATATATATATATATATATATATATATATATATATATATATATATATATATATATATATATATATATATATACATTTAACTGCAATGACCACGCAGTATATAAATGAATAGAAACGACGTAAGTAATAAGGTGTGCAGAGACACTCCTTATTACTTACGTCGTTTCTATTCATATATATATATATATATATATATATATATATATATATATATATATATATATCAAAGCTATTGACTTCTCCTTAGGGTTTTCATATATATATATATATATCCAAAAGTAGTTTGAAGGCTTATTCCATCTCACGACTGACTATAATTATACACTTTAGAGGAGTTTGAAAATTGCATATATTTAGACAAAAAGTATTAGGTCTTAAGCTGATTTCATGTGAATATCAGCGTGCTTCACTGCCCTTTCAGTCATTGTGACCTTAGATCGTACCAGAACTATGGTCTTGACAAAGCACAATGTGTTAAATTTACCAAACAAGGATTACCTATGTTCAGGACTCTGGACATTTCCATACTCAACATCAACTATGCCCATTTGATCGTACCTTTCTTTATGTACATGCAATAGCATCAATTGGTTAAGCTTTCTCTGAATCGTGTTTGAACTCAGATAAGATTTAATACGCACGATATTACGAAACGAGCGTTCACTACAACACGTAATGGAGGCAGGCATCACTATAATTAACTTTGTTTACGTAATCACAGAGGAGATAAGAAATTACTGGTCAGGTGTCAGTGATTGCACGTTACGGCGGATCGAAAATGAGGTTTTTAAACGTTTTTTCGAAATTGAAATATGGCTAGAGCGGAAAATATGTGGGTGCTATAGATAATGACTGTGCATAAATATTAGTCCTGCGAAATTATATCTTCAGGTGCCACAAAGCCGTCGAAAAAAGTGAAATATAATGATTTTCTTATATTCTGCATTAGTACAATAACTGAAACTTACTTGTTATTATTATATATTAAGTGTTCCAATTACCAAAATAGTTACTGAATTACGCAGCTCTTAGTTTATTTAGATCAATGTTCTTTTGATTAATGATCTAAATAATCCAGAACTCACCACGAGGAGGTGGCTGCGTGTCGAGCTCCACCCATGCCCTCCCAACCACCCATCCTTGCGCATGTTTTTTTCTATTAACGTTTTATTTAAACTTTATATTCAGCTTTACTTTCGAATGATGGCATTTTTTTACGTGACTGAAGTGTTGATCTTATGAAGCCATCTCGCGCGTTCAATCCAAATACTTTTGATGATGCTTCAGTCACTAATTTTACCATTCTTTCTACTACTTGTGTATGACAAGGGAATTTCTCGAATGGAGGGGTACTCTTGTTTTCTATGAATTCTTCAATCTCATTTTCTGTCAGGTGTCTTGTCATAGGTGGTTCAGTGACAATGCATTTTTGCCAATTAATTAAATCAGTATAATCAGTAGCTTCAAATTGAATAACAGGTACTGTGAAACGCCTCACAACTTTTTCCTTGTTTGTTTGCCTTGCTTTCTTTATTCGCCTCCACGCTAATTCTCTTATGGCGCTGCGGTCATCATGAATCATTGATGCTAGAATATTTTCTGGATTTGCAAAAAATGCATTTCTTTGTGTGACAGGGTTTACAATATCCTTTACTTCGTCATTCAGTGTTCTTGTTAGTTCAATAGTTTTGAAAACATGTTTTGAGCCATTGACAAAAGACGTACTTTGCTTAATAGAAAACCACATTGGGATGTAGACCTTCATTATAAAAGAAGCAATGTTCATGAGGTTCTCAGATGGACTTACAGTTGAAACGTATAGACGAAGCAAACGATTTGCTGTAGTCAGCCATCGTGAATGTGCCATTTTGTCTGGACTACGATGAGCAAGATCTGGAGAGCAATATCCCTTTGTTATGGCCTGATGAATATCAATTAGATATTTTTGGTCGGTGCTAAGATCTTCACAGTCTACAGTTGGTTCCTCAGCATCAATCCTTTCAAACTCGACAATAGGAAGACTCTCACAGTTCTCTAATTCCCTGTCAATAGGACCGGTGAATCCGCGGGGGCCAGATGTTTTTCCATCCAGCTTTGCAACTAAATGGCGTAATGGCAATTCATTGGCATGGAGCTGGCACATTAAATGTTGAACTGGCTTCTTCAGCTTCAATTCTATAAGCCTTATAACGTCTCCCTTTTCTCCAGTGTTGACTGCTGCACCATCGCATCCAATGGCAACAAGGTTTTCCAGGTTCATGTCATTATTTCCAATATACTCAAACATTCCTATACATATTTCTTCAGCTGATCCAGAATTCACAGAATAATGGCTCAAATAATCTGAACCAGGTTCTCTCACTAAAGTGATATGTTCTTCTGTTACCTTCTTCTGATATACTTTGGACTCTTTTTTTTCTTGGAAGAGTGTAGAATCTTTTCGACCATCAAAATAGATTCCTCTGATTGGGACCTGATTTTGATCTTTCATAATTTCTGATCTCTTCTTTTGTCTTTCTCTTCTGATTTTACTCCTATCCACTACTTCAGATGTATTGTCAATAGAAACTTCTCCAATATCTTGCAATACTGCACTAACAATGAATGCTGCAGCTCGATCTGAAACTGCAGTCCTGTCACAAGCAGTAGCCACTGAAGGTAGATTTGTAGTTTTCCTTTTCTTGAATAATTGTTCTTCAGGTTGTTCGAGCTTTCTCTTCGAGCTAACTGGCTCTGGAAATGTATCGTCTGATATTTCGCCTGATTCACTTTCACTATTTGATGTCGATGATGATAATTCAACATTTGTATCCTGCAATTTCTCCTGTGAAGATTCTTTGGTGAGCCTCACAGCTTCTTTTTGCTTTTTTAGCAACGTAGATGCTTTTTTCTTTGAGAGTGTAATATCTACTCTATCAATAAACAGTTTTCTTTCACTCCTTTGATCTAAGAGGAACGTCACTTCTTCCTTTGGAACCGTTTTTTCTTTGGGACAAGAACATTGTGTTAGTACTTTGCACTTGCACGCTGCAATGTCAAAAAGTTTCGTGTGTGCTTCTTTTTGAACATATCAATCTTTGCTTTGTAAGCTTCAGAATTTTTTCTGCTTTGGTATGGCTTCATAATGACGATACTTTTCGTGGTAGCTTCTGAACATTGTTTCAATTCGCCTGTCTGACAGAATTGGGACGGAAGCACTTTCCCAAATTGTTTTCAATTTATCGACAACTTGTTCTAATATTTGAGATATTGAAGGATCTTTATTAGTATTCTGTTTCAAATCGTTTCTTACAAACAAGTAATATTTAAAAACTCCTTCGTATGTAGGAAGATTCCTGTGCCACAAATCTTCCCCCATACCAAACATGGGGCACTCAGTTGAGGCCCTGGTTGATTTTGCACAAACTCGAGACATTTTGAAAGTATACAAATCTGAAAAAGAAAGAGCTAATATCAATTATACGTTAATTTCAGTTAATAGTACATGGCAAACTTAGGGCAACACAATACAGAAATGCAAAATATATAAGAAATATAGTTTAGACTATCTGAGTAACGCCAACAACAGAACACCCACCTGCTACGAGAGCGACAGCTACACTGAACCGAGGTACTCACGTGACAGCTGAGTGAGCTGACTATAGAAAACTGTTTTTAGAGAATAGAAACTTTTTTAAAGGTTGACTGAGCTATTTTTATACAAGTGTGAATAAATTCTTGTCTATTGTGCATCGTGGACTCTTATGTAATTATTGGTTAAAATCTGCTTTTTTCAATTTTTTTCAATATTGAAGGTCATTGTGGCACCTGAAGATATTAATGTTATGATTTTAAATTTATACCGGCTTATTTTCTCACTACTCCACACATTTTCCACACTAGCCAATTTGAAAATTCGAAAAATGAGATTTTCACTCCGCCCTATTGCACGTGTGTAACTACATTACGTAGGACTAACTGCTCAAGGGATTCGTGAACACAAAGTTCATACAGAGGTTGTTAGATGAGTATGTAGTCTTGCAGGAAGGAAGTCTGAGCCCTAGAATGAAGTTACACTCACTAATTATGCGGTGGACGTCTATCCTTTGCATCCTCGAGAAGCAAATCTTTACACTGGACATACATTTTGCACTATACTTCGTTAAAACTCTCAGTTATGGGTATTATAATGAGATACAGAGCTTCATAATGTGCCTTTCTGTAATGATCTTCAGATGCATAGCTATCTTCCGGTGGAACACAATCCTCTTCTAGCCTAGCTGGAACTCTTCTAAATCGAGGCTGTGAGTGTACATCTACCTGACAGGAACCTAGTGACTGTACATTCTTTCAGAAAAGACTAGCCCCTTCATCATTGCGCATATTTCAAAGAGTTTTATTAGTCATACCACCAATAGCTTATATATATATATATATATATATATATATATATATATATATATATATATATATATATATGATACACACACACACACATAATATATATATATATATATATATATATATATATATATATAATATAGAGAGAGAGAGAGAGAGAGAGAGAGAGAGAGTTGCAAAGAATGATGATGCGAAATTTGAATCACAAAATAAGATAGCAGTAAACAGAGTAAAGAGAATAACGGGGCAGATATTGATAGTCTTTAAACGATGGGATAGGAATATAAGGATTCCTATACTGAAAACCCTGATCATACCCAAATTGGAATACTGCTCGGTTCTATCATCCCCATATAAAAAAGAGGACATTAGGCAGCTGTAAGGGATTCAGAGAAGCTTCACAGCCAAGATCGATGGGGGGGGTGCAAAGAACTAAATTACTGGGAAAGATTATGAAAGCTATTCATATTTTCACTGGAAAGGAGGAGAGAGAGAAACACCATTATTTACACTCGGGAAATAATGAAGAAACTTATCCCTAATCTTACTCTGAACCCTGTAACTTCCTAAACAACGGTGGAAAGTAGAAAAGGAAGACTGCGTCGTGTCCCCAAATTAAAGGCGAGACAGGGAACATCCTTAACCCTGAAAAAAATTAGTTTTGTGGTGAGACGACCAAAACTGTCTAAACAAAAGCCCAAAGACCTAAGGAACATGAAGGGAGTTGCTGTGGACATCTTCAAAAGATGATTAGACGCCTGGCTCAGAACAATCCCCGATGAACGGGACGTACATGGCTATGTGAGGTGGAGAGTACAAGAAAGCACTCGCCCCTCGACCAAGACAGGCCTAGAGGGGACACCAGCCTGACCTTCGTATGAAGAGAGAACTACGCACGGAATCGCAACGTTGCGTATACACACACATTTTATTCGTGCATTTATCCGTGATTCACTGTCGTCAATTGAATTAACATAACCTACTAATTGTTACCACTGTACACTTAACCGTGATCGTGACATGGTGCTAGCCGTGATTTGAGGGTGTTTACATTTGGGGGTCTCCTCCCGCCATCCCACAATGCGTCTCAGTCAATGTCTCTCAGCGCAGCCAAAGACAAATATTACGGACGATACAAAGATCAGCAGAAAAATCAACGAGTGGTACAAAACTTCAAAATAAATCCAATTACCTTCCAAACAACACAGGACAATAGGAAAGTCAGAATGTGTGGTGTCCCCAAACTAAAGGCCTGACAAGAGACCTCCTCAACACTGAAGGAAATTAGCCTGGTTGTCAGTGGGCCAAGACATTTTAACCAGCTTCACCTTCATGTGAAGAGAGACCAACGCAGAGGGGGGGGGCACTACCATCGAGTATAGCAATTTAACTTGAAATAGTAGCATTATTAAATATTTAAATTAAATAGATGATTCTTTCGCAATAAAAATTAGGTGGTAACCTACATCTTAACACATAGCTATCATATCTACAGCTAATTACGCAAAAGTACATTTCTCTTTCATATTGAGTTACCAGATAGCAATATTTATTAAATTAAACCATATATTAATCATCCATTTAAATACCACAATATTTAAATGGATGATTAATATATGGTTTAATCGGGGATTGTTCTGAGCCAGGCGTCTAATCATCTTTTGAAGATGTCCACAGCAACTCCCTTCATGTTCCTTAGGTCTTTGGGCTTTTGTTTAGACAGTTTTGGTCGTCTCACCACAAAACTAATTTTTTTCAGGGTTAAGGATGTTCCCTGTCTCGCCTTTAATTTGGGGACACGACGCAGTCTTCCTTTTCTACTTTCCACCGTTGTTTAGGAAGTTACAGGGTTCAGAGTAAGATTAGGGATAAGTTTCTTCATTATTTCCCGAGTGTAAATAATGGTGTTTCTCTCTCTCCTCCTTTCCAGTGAAAATATGAATAGCTTTCATAATCTTTCCAGTAATTTAGTTCTTTGCACCCCCCCATCGATCTTGGTTGTGAAGCTTCTCTGAATCCCTTACAGCTGCCTAATGTCCTCTTTTTATATGGGGATGATAGAACCGAGCAGTATTCCAATTTGGGTATGATCAGGGTTTTCAGTATAGGAATCCTTATATTCCTATCCCATCGTTTAAAGACTATCAATATCTGCACCGTTATTCTCTTTACTCTGTTTACTGCTATCTTATTTTGTGATTCAAATTTCGCATCATCATTCTTTGCAACCTCTCTCTCTCTCTCTCTCTCTCTCTCTCTCTCTTTCTCTCTCTCTCTCTCTCTCTCTCTATATATATATATATATATATATATATATGTGTGTGTGTGTATCATATATATATATATATATATATGAATAGAAACGACATAATATTAAGGAACGTCTCTGCACACGCGGAAGAGAAATAACGAATAAATGAAAAATGAGGCGAACCGCCCGGGAATCGAACCCAAGGCCTTCCAATTGCCGGTTGGATGCGCTACCATTACACCACGGACCTCAATCATTCACAAATCGAAATTCTCCTACATAGGGCAGAAACCAATGCCCTGAGAGGGCACCCTCGCAAATCGTGAATATGTGCATTTAACTGCAATGACCACGCAGTATATAAATGAATAGAAACGACATAATATTAAGGAACGTCTCTGCACACGCGGAAGAGAAATAACGAATAAATGAAAAATGAGGCGAACCGCCCGGGAATCGAACCCAAAGCCTTCCAATTGCCGGTTGGATGCGCTACCATTACACCTATGTAGGAGAATTTCGATTTGCGATTGATTGAGGTCCGTGGTGTAATGGTAGCGCATCCAACCGGCAATTGGAAGGCCTTGGGTTCGATTCCGGGGCGGTTCGCCTCATTTTTCATTTATTCGTTATTTCTCTTCCGCGTGTGCAGAGACGTTCCTTAATATTATGTCGTTTCTATTCATTTATATACTGCGTGGTCATTGCAGTTAAATGCACATATTCACGATTTGCGAGGGTGCCCTCTCAGGGCATTGGTTTCTGCCCTATGTAGGAGAATTTCGATTTGTGAATGATTGAGGTCCGTGTGTAATGGTAGCGCATCCAACCGGCAATTGGAAGGCTTTGGGTTCGATTCCCGGGCGGTTCGCCTCATTTTTCATTTATTCGTTATTTCTCTTCCGCGTGTGCAGAGACGTTCCTTAATATTATGTCGTTTCTATTCATTTATATACTGCGTGGTCATTGCAGTTAAATGCACATATTCACGATTTGCGAGGGTGCCCTCTCAGGGCATTGGTTTCTGCCCTATGTAGGGGAATTTCGATTTGTGAATGATTGAGGTCCGTGGTGTAATGGTAGCGCATCCAACCGGCAATTGGAAGGCCTTGGGTTCGATTCCCGGGCGGTTCGCCTCATTTTCATTTATTCGTTATTTCTCTTCCGCGTGTGCAGAGACGTTCCTTAATATTATGTCGTTTCTATTCATTTATATACTGCGTGGTCATTGCAGTTATATATATATATATATATATATATATATATATATATATATATATATATATATAAGCTATTGGTGGTATGACTGATAAAACTCTTTGAAATATGCGTAATGATGAAGGGGCTAGTCTTTTCTGAAAGAATGTACAGTCTCTAGGTTCCTGTCAGGTAGATGTACCCTCACAGCCTCGATTTAGAAGAGTTCCAGCTAGGCTAGAAGAGGATTGTGTTCCACCGGAAGGTAGCTATGCATCTGAAGATCATTACAGAAAGGCACATTATGAAGCTCTGTATCTCATTATAATACCCATAACTGAGAGTTTTAACGAAGTATAGTGCAAAATGTATGTCCAGTGTAAAGATTTGCTTCTCGAGGATGCAAAGGATAGACGTCCACAGCATAATTAGTGAGTGTAACTTCATTCTAGGGCTCAGACTTCCTTCCTGCAAGACTACATACTCATCTAACAACCTCTGTATGAACTTTGTGTTCACGAATCCCTTGAGCAGTTAATCCTACGTAATGTAGTTACACACGTGCAATCACTGACACCTGACCAGTAATTTCTTATCTCCTCTGTGATTACGTAAACAAAGTTAATTATAGTGATGCCTGCCTCCATTACGTGTTGTAGTGAACGCTCGTTTAGTAATATCGTGCGTATTAAATCTTATCTGAGTTCAAACACGATTCAGAGAAAGCTTAACCAATTGATGCTATTGCATGTACATAAAGAAAGGTACGATCAAATGGCAGAGCTGGGCACCGCAAACTCAAAATCACTTCCGCAATCGCAAATCCGCAAACTCAAACCTTACCTTCCGCAACCGCAAATCCGCAAACTGCTTGCCATTTTTGGTGCTGCAAACGCAAATCCGCAAACGCAAACCATATTTCCAATTTTTACAGTGCTGGGCACTTCCGCAAACACTTCCGCAAACCGCAAATTCCGCAATCGCAATTTTAACTATAAAAAGTATCCAAAACATTAAAGAGGTATAAAAAGTTTTTATATCTTTTTAATGTTTAATGTTTTAGCCTTGTTTTTATTAAAAACAAGGCTAAATAATTTATTACAATAAATCACTATTGTAGAAGAAATAAAAATACTACATATATTGATATATTATATTGAACAAAAACACCTCCTGCAAGTAAATAGTAAATAAATTAAATAATAAATTTAATCATTTGAATTTCATAAATTTTGAGACTTAGACACGTTAGAGAAGACTGTACTGTAACTGTAGTAACTGTACACACATTACATTACACAAGTTAAATTAAGTTAACACTGTGACTGTACACAACTTTCAGTCCAGTGGTGGGCACGCGCAACGATTTTTGTAGCGCCGCAGCCGCAACCGCAACTCTGCTGAAATAGTTGCGCCGCATGCGCAAGCGCAACCCTTTTCAAAAAGTTGCGCCGCAAGCACAAGCGCAACCAAAAATGTTGCGCCGCAACTTTTTGCGGAGCAACTGCCCACCTTTGCATTTAACGTATATCTGCAGTGGTGGGCACGCGCAACGATTTTTGTAGCGCCGCAGCCGCAACCGCAACTCTGCTGAAATAGTTGCGCCGCACGCGCAAGCGCAACCCTTTTCAAAAAGTTGCGCCGCAAGCGCAAGCGCAACCAAAAATGTTGCGCCGCAAGTTGCGCCGCAACTTTTTGCGGCGCAACTGCCCACCTTTGCAACTTGAACTCACTGTACAACTCAACCCCTCTAGCCTCTACAAGTGTACGCCTCTGGCTTTGTCAACAAGTTCAGTCGTCCTCCTCCAGTAACTGAGCCAAATGCAGTTTTAATAAGTCCATGTTCCCCTTCATGAACACGAGACGTTCGAAGTTGTCAGAGGTCAGGCTGGCCCTTTTGGGCTTCATTATATCTGACCCCTGGGAGAACAGTCTCTCCACGGCCGCAGAGCTGGGGATGGCCGTGTTATACTTGAGGAAAACATGAACCCAGGCGTTGCGGTGAAGTTTGGGGAACATGCTCTGCTCCAGCTCCTTGTTCTTCTCCTTGTCAGAGGACCAACTGTCCAACTCTTTCGCCAACTTGTTGGAGAGGCGATTGGAGTTGCTGTTGCTGGTCTCCCTCTCCAGTGACAGCAGCGTCACAGCACTAGCGGGCTTGGCCAGTGGCCACGTGGGAAATTTGCGGAAAGATTTGCGTTTGCGGTCTTAGTTCCGCAACGCAAATTCACTAATTTGCGATGACTTTGCCGCAAACGCAAATCCGCAAACGAAAAACATACTTCCGCAATTGCGGAATTTGCGGTTTGCGGAAGTGTTTGCGGAAGTGTCCAGCTCTGTCAAATGGGCATAGTTGATGTTGAGTATGGAAATGTCCAGAGTCCTGAACATAGGTAATCCTTGTTTGGTAAATTTAACACATTGTGCTTTGTCAAGACCATAGTTCTGGTACGATCTAAGGTCACAATGACTGAAAGGGCAGTGAAGCACGCTGATATTGACATGAAATCAGCTTAAGACCTAATACTTTTTGTCTAAATATATGCAATTTTCAAACTCCTCTAAAGTGTATAATTATAGTCAGTCGTGAGATGGAATAAGCCTTCAAACTACTTTTGGATATATATATATATATATATATATATATATATTATATTATATATATATAACATATATATATATATATATACATGACCATAAGGAACTTTCGTTTCTGTACAAGTGAAGCTAAAGACACTCTTTCGTGCTTTCTGCAGTAATATATACGGTCAGCAACTCTGGGTGAATTATAAAAAAGGTTCTGGCAGAACCCTAAATTTGATGTACAACAGGTCTTTTAGACTCTTACATAAATTACCCCCGAGATGCTCAGCTTCGCAAATGTTTGCTACCCGCAATGTTCCGAGCTTCCCGGAGGTAACAAGACGTGCTCAACACAGTCTAATGCAAAGAATTAAAAAGTCAACCAACCCGATCATCCAAGCTATCCATGAGTCCTGCCATTTATCCTCTAAGCTATGGACTTCTTGGTACGAAAACGTCTGTCTGTAGCTCCACTTAACTTCGACAGTGCAGTATTATTTCTAATCAATTGTATATATTTCTATCCTTAGTGTATGAACTGTCATTGTATTAATAATATTTGTCATATGGACTATAGTCTGCCAATAAACCTTTTCATTTTCATTTTCATATATATTAATATAATCTTGTTTCATGTTTCATGATTATGCTAAGAAACTAGTCTGTGGGGGGGGGGGGTTATGTTGCTCAACATAATACTTAAATAATATTGAAAATCGGTTGTGATACCCATTACAATAAGGAAAGCAATAAGAGAGAACTTTATAAATTGTTTCGTAATATATACGATGCATGCAGGAAGGAGGGGCCAATCGCGAGTCTTCTGGACTACTGAAATTACACCTTTCTGAAAAGACTGTGTAGTGTGTAAGATGCATGCGTGTGTAGTAAGGAATATAGTGAAAAAGCGCGTGTTTGAGAGTGTGCTGGACTGCTCACAGGGTAGACGAGACATGTAAAAAGGCCAGGTGAGGATGACAGTGATGTGAGAAACAGGGTTCGGACACTTCCTGTCTTCTGTTGGAATGCCACATACAAACTCCTTATATATATATATATATATAATGAAAAATTATTTCACGAAAGTGACACGTGAAAAGTATTTATGATGAATAAAACCACGAAGGAAAAAGAAACACAAAGGGGTGCTCAAGCGCTTTCGTCTAATGACATCCTCAGGAACACTGGAGTGAAAGGACAGATCAAGGCAATATATAGGTAACAAAATAAGCATACATACATACATATTCACATATATATACATATATATATACATATATATATATATATAAATATATACATATATATAGTAAGCATAGAAAAAATTGTGGGAGGAGCCAACATTTATATGGTCACAGAAGAATAAAGAAATAAAAATAAATATAAATATAAATTGAGAAAAAATTAATTAATTACAAAATAGTGCCTTAGTGATATATATGTCACAGCCTAAATAATCATAAAGAAATAAACAGGCAAATAAAAAAACCCATAAATACATATACATACATATATATATATATATACATATATATACACATATATATATACATATATATATATATATAAAGACACTTTTAGCACTTTGGCCGACCTTCCATATAAATTCAAATGGCTTTTTTATGGAACAGGTCACAAAAGAATAAAGAAATAAAATAAATAAATATTGTAAGTGGAGTCTACCAATTCAAGCTCAAGAGGGAGGTTTTACAATCGATTTAATAGATGCTGCCAATTGATATATATGTCACATTATTAAAAAATAAAAATTGAAAGATAAATTTTAAGAGAGGCACACCAATTTATAAGGGAAAAATTACCACATATGCATATTATAGTCACAAACGAATACAAAAGTACAAGTAAATATAAATTGGAAAACAAAATGATCCCTAGATGATATATAAAGACAATAAAATATATACAACATATTTACGGTATATATACGAAATATAAACGCAATATATACAGAATATATATATATACACGGTGAACCAAAGTAGGTGGACAGTAGGTTGAATACGGTTTGTGTTATATTATATTATAACTATGGTGTTCATTATAACTATGGTGTTTGTGTTATATTATATTAAATATTATAACTAAATTTATTTAAATTTTATTTTGTATTATAGTATACAAAAAACTAAATATGTATTCTCAAAATAAACGTTATCATTTACTGTCCACCTACTTTTGGTTCACCCTATATATATATATATATGCCTAAGGGAAAAAAATTACCAAATTTGTTTTTATAATTATTGTCTGAGAAAACGGTAGGTCGCAAAAGAATAAAGAAATAAAAATAAATATAACTTGAAAAAATTACAAATAATACACGTACACATATATACCCGCATACCCAAATATATATATACATATACACACATATATACAAACACACACACACACACACACCATATTATATACATATATATATACAAGCTTGACCTTCACGAAATGAGAAATCATCCCGCAGAACCTTTGTGAGGTTGTAAGGTAAGGTAAGGTACATACACATATACATATATATATATATATTTAACTGCATACATACTACATACATACATATACACACATACATACATACATATACACACATATACATACAACACATTTAACTGCAATGACCACACACATACGCACATACACATACATACATACACATACACTCATACAGCAAAAATTGAAAAATAAAATTGTAAGGGAAACAACAGACAAAAACAAATTTTTTACCAAAGATTTAACAACCTGCCCTTTTTGTTTAAATCCATTCTGAAGGAATTCAGAGCAACGGGATCAAGTTGAAACAGACCTTTACTCATGTTAAGGTTATTTGTAAGTTGAATTATAGCCGACTCAAGAATATTTCTATTAACAATGTTGCTAGAGTGAAACAAAACTGAAACATTATTCCAATCAATACAATGGGATAACTCTGACAAATGGACAAAAAGGGCACTGGACAACTGTCCCGTTCTAACGGAATATTGATGCTGTTTTACACGCGTTTGCAAATCCTTTCCCGTCTGACCTATGTAAAAGGAATCACATTGCTTACACCCAATTTTATAGATAATGCCTAAATTATTGGTAGGGCTATTTTTTACTATGATGTTTTTCACAATATTGTTATATGAAAAAACTACACTGATATCCAAAAGTTTAAGTACATTAGCAATGCCTAAGAAGCCCGGGAAAAATGGAAGTACTAAAATATTCTTTGACAAGGTGCGAGTGTTATTATTCACACGATAGAAGGTTCGTTTAGCCTTATTAAGACAAGATTCCATGAACGCAGATGGGTAACACAACTCACTTCCAATACCGTTGATATTTTCCAATTCGGCATCGATGTATTCAGGACTGGCGATCCTAAGAGCGCGGAGAAACATTGAGGAAAATATGGCCTTTTTAATAGGGGTGTCATGTCCAGAGTAAAAGTGTACGTAGGACAAATTGTTTGTTTTTTCCGATATATACTAAACTTAAAACCCGGGCTATCCCTATGAACACGCACATCCAAAAACGGGATTGAGTTGTCTTGTTCCACTTCTAAAGTAAATTTAATGGAGGGGACTTGGTCATTTAACTGAAGGAGGAAGTCATCCAGGTCACGATTCATGGGCCAGATACACAAAATATCGTCGACGTACCGCAACCAAGGGATGCCAACCCCCAGGATTCTCGGAATGTAAGTAATTTCAAAAACTCCATATAAATATTGGAGAGAAGGGCGACAAAGGGTTGCCCATGGCCATCCCAAAACTTGTTGATAATGCTCGCCATTGAAAGTGAATTTACAATCCTTGATACAAAGTTTAATAAGCTCCAAAACAGTGTGTGCAGGTAATGGTAAATCATAATTATGTAATTCTCTGGCGAGAAAGTCAAGCATATCATCAATCGGAACTTTTGTGAACAATGAACAAACGTCGAAACTGATCAATCTATCGTTGGTATTAATGCGAACATTATTCAATTTTTCAGTGAGATCCATGGAATTTTTTACGTGTGAATCAGAGACAGTTCCAAGAATGGGGGACAAAACATTAACAAGCCATTTGGAGAGTTTATAGGTAATAGAGCCCACCGAGCTAATAATAGGGCGCATAGGGTTACCCCTATTAAAAAGGCCATATTTTCCTCAATGTTTCTCCGCGCTCTTAGGATCGCCAGTCCTGAATACATCGATGCCGAATTGGAAAATATCAATGGTATTGGAAGTGAGTTGTGTTACCCATCTGCGTTCATGGAATCTTGTCTTAATAAGGCTAAACGAACCTTCTATCGTGTGAATAATAACACTCGCACCTTGTCAAAGAATATTTTAGTACTTCCATTTTTCCCGGGCTTCTTAGGCATTGCTAATGTACTTAAACTTTTGGATATCAGTGTAGTTTTTTCATATAACAATATTGTGAAAAACATCATAGTAAAAATAGCCCTACCAATAATTTAGGCATTATCTATAAAATTGGGTGTAAGCAATGTGATTCCTTTTACATAGGTCAGACGGGAAAGGATTTGCAAACGCGTGTAAAACAGCATCAATATTCCGTTAGAACGGGACAGTTGTCCAGTGCCCTTTTTGTCCATTTGTCAGAGTTATCCCATTGTATTGATTGGAATAATGTTTCAGTTTTGTTTCACTCTAGCAACATTGTTAATAGAAATATTCTTGAGTCGGCTATAATTCAACTTACAAATAACCTTAACATGAGTAAAGGTCTGTTTCAACTTGATCCCGTTGCTCTGAATTCCTTCAGAATGGATTTAAACAAAAAGGGCAGGTTGTTAAATCTTTGGTAAAAATTTGTTTTTGTCTGTTGTTTCCCTTACAATTTTATTTTTCAATTTTTTGCTGTATGAGTGTATGTGTATGTATGTATGTGTATGTGCGTATGTGTGTGGTCATTGCAGTTAAATGTGTTTGTATGTATATGTGTGTATATGTATGTATGTATGTGTGTATATGTATGTATGTATGTATGTATGCAGTTAATATATATATATATATGTATATGTGTATGTACCTTACCTTACCTTACAACCTCACAAAGGTTCTGCGGGATGATTTCTCATTTCGTGAAGGTCAAGCTTGTATATATATATGTATATATATATGTGTGTGTGTGTGTGTGTGTTTGTATATATGTGTGTATATGTATATATATATTTGGGTATGCGGGTATATATGTGTACGTGTATTATTTGTAATTTTTTCAAGTTATATTTATTTTTATTTCTTTATTCTTTTGCGACCTACCGTTTTCTCAGACAATAATTATAAAAACAAATTTGGTAATTTTTTTCCCTTAGGCATATATATATATATATATATTCTGTATATATTGCGTTTATATTTCGTATATATACCGTAAATATGTTGTATATATATTTTATTGTTCTTTATATATCATCTAGGGATCATTTTGTTTTCCAATTTATATTTACTTGTACTTTTGTATTCGTTTGTGACTATAATATGCATATGTGGTAATTTTTCCCTTATAAATTGGTGTGCCTCTCTTAAAATTTATCTTTCAATTTTTATTTTTTAATAATGTGACATATATATCAATTTGGCAGCATCTATTAAATCGATTGTAAAACCTCCCTCTTGAGCTTGAATTGGTAGACTCCACTTACAATATTTATATTTATTTTTTATTTCTTTATTCTTTTGTGACCTGTTCCATAAAAAAGCCATTTGAATTTATATGGAAGGTCGGCCAAAGTGCTAAAAGTGTCTTTATATATATATATATTGTATATATATATGTGTATATATATGTATATATATATATATATGTATGTATATGTATTTATGGGTTTTTTTATTTGCCTGTTTATTTCTTTATGATTATTTAGGCTGTGACATATATATCACTAAGGCACTATTTTGTAATTAATTTTTTCTCAATTTATATTTATATTTATTTTTATTTCTTTATTCTTCTGTGACCATATAAATGTTGGCTCCTCCCACAATTTTTTTCTATGCTTACTATATATATGTATATATTTATATATATATATATATGTATATATATATATGTATATATATGTGAATATGTATGTATGTATGCTTATTTTTGTTACCTATATATTGCCTTGATCTGTCCTTTCACTCCAGTGTTCCTGAGGATGTCATTAGACGAAAGCGCTTGAGCACCCCTTTGTGTTTCTTTTTCCTTCGTGGTTTTATTCATCATATATATATATATAATGAGATCGATGTACAGTTCCCTCGAAAGATCTGTTAAATAATTTTAAATTATATGTTAAGGCTCACTTACGTCATTGCAGAATCTAAGATCGCATGATGATACTTTTACGTTTTCAATACAGTTGGAAAAGCGTATGTTGCATACTATACGTACATATATTAGGATTGAAAGTATTTTTGTGGCCATTTGTACAGAAAATAATGCTTTTTATACGAGATCTGATATCATAAAGCATTAATTATAACATTTTAAACGTTGTGTAACGGTACGCTTCAATTTGTAAAGACATGTTTGGTACAGCTAGTAACAAAAACAATAAGCATGAACATTCTGTGTGATCGATGTAAATACTGAGACTTGTCTGGCATGAAAGAAAAGTGAAAACAAATACGTTTATTATGAGAGTTATGAGGAATTGTGAACAGTCGATAAATAAGAGAAATGCTAATTAAAGTAATGTGAATGGACGCTATGACTGCAACTAGAAAGGTTCTTCATGAAAAATCTCTCAAGTTTCAGTACCTATCTCCCACTGAATCTATTTAAAAATGACAATCCACACAAACTCGACATCCCGTTTTCTTTAATTGCATCTACTGAGAAAGTTTTTTACCCAACCTACTTATTTGGATGTTATATATATATATATATATATATATATATATATATATATATATATACAATGATAATAATAATAATAATAATAATAGAAGATTAGTAGCAACTAATAGTCATTAAAAGAAAGTTAAACTTAGCTACTAGTCTGAAAACAATTACTGAGAAAATGTAGGAGGGGGCAATCGCGAATCTCCGAGACTACTGAAATTACACCTTTTTTGAAAAGACTGTGTAGTGTGTAAGATGCATGCGTGTGTAGTAAGGAATATAGTGAGAAGCGCGTATTTGAGAGTATGCTGGGCTGCTCACAGGGTAGACGTGACATGTAAAAAGGCCAGATGAAGAGGACAGTGATGGGAGAAACAGGGTTCAGACACTTCCTGCCTTCTGTTGGAATGGCACATACAAACTCCTTATATATATATATATATATATATATATATATATATATATTGTGTAGTGCCCTTCTAGGACAGCTCATACCAGGACAGCTCATACCAGGACAGCTCATACCAGGACAACTCATACCTAGGACCAGAAAAAAAAAAAAATTAATGAAAACATTTATTTTGTAAAATTAAAAATTAAATTTAAAAATTTAGAATTCATGCAAGTTATTAATGAAAACATTTTGAAATGAAAACATTTATTTTTAAAATTAATGAAAACATTTATTTTTAAAATTAATGAAAACATTTATTTTGTAAAATTAAAAATTAAATTTAAACATTTAAAATTCATGCAAGTTATATATATATATATATGCCCAGTTAGGTTCATTGAATGCCCGGTTAAGTCAACTGAATACCCGGTTGGGTTCATTGAATGCCCAGTTAGGTCAACTGTACGCCCTTGACGATTGGTTGGGTTTAGTCGTGATATTTTCGTTAAAACTAACGAAAATATCACGACTAAACCTAACCAATCGTCAAGGGCGTACAGTTGACCTAACCGGGCATTCAAATTTTATCCTATGTAAATAATGGTTCTCTATTTATTATATGTTTGCAATAAATAATAAATTTGTTGTTATTGTTTTCTTATCTTATTTTGATTAATTTGCAGAGTTTTAACTTTCGGGGTGGATATGGATGAAAAGATCAACATTGGAGTGGTAATTGTTGAAGAGAGTATGAGTTGTCCTAGGTATGAGTTGTCCTAGGTATGAGTTGTCCGGGTCTGAGTTGTCCGGGTCTGAGTTGTCCGGGTCTGAGTTGTCCGGGTCTGAGTTTGCCGGGTATGTGTTGTCCTGGTATGAGCTGTCCAATCTCTAACGTCATGAAATTTTAATTCCCACCCCTAGAAGAAATATAAGAATCATTAACTGTTTCATTTCTTTTAGCTTCGACTGAGGCAATGCTAGCCTATAAAGATCTGATGAAGCAGTCACCACGGCGTACCAGTTGTTAACTTTTTTTAGTTAATCATTCCAGTTGTTAGCTATTTTTATTGATCGTACTGGATGTCATATATCTAATGACACTGGAAATACTGCATCTTCAACCTTGGAATATATCCTAATATCCAGTGCCTGTGCATATGACCTCAAAATATCCCAGAAATTGGTCAGATTTCAAAAGATTTCCCGGGGGGCTTACAGTGCCCCCGGACCCCCAGCTGTATGGGCTCGCCACGCTCGCTATTGCCCCCCCCCCCCGCATCTGAGTAACACTTTCAAAATGCGTTCCCTCACTTCTTTATTTAGCACTACACCACTGTATAATATATATATATATTATATATATATATATATATATATATATTTAAATTGAACTCGTGTAAATATGTATGGCGGTTATTATGAGTCAGAAGTTATAATGAGATCGATGTACAGTTCCCTCGAATGATCTGTTAAATAATTTTAAATTAAATGTTAGGGCTCACGTCATTGCGGAAACTAAGATCGCATGATGATACTTTTACGTTTTTAATACAGGTGAAAAGGCGTATGTTGCATACTATACGTACATATATTAGGATTGAAAGTATTTTTGTGGCCATTTGTACAGAAAATAATGCTTTTTATACGAGATCTGATATCATAAAGCATTAATTATAACATTATAAACGTTGTGTAACGGTAGGCTTCAGTCTGTAAAGACATGATTGGTACAGCTAATTACAAAAACAATAAGCATGAACATTCTGTGTGATTGATGTAAACAGTGGCCTGACTGGTGTGAAAACAAATACGTTTATTATGAGAATTATGAGGAATTGTGAACAGCCGTTAAATTAGAGAAATGATAATTAAAGTAATGTGAATAGTCCTAACTATAACTACAAGTAGAAAGGTTCTTAATGAAAAATCTCTCAACTTTCAGTACCTATTTCCTGCTGCATCTATTTAAAAATGACAACCCACACAAATTCGACATCCCGTTTTCTTTAATTGCATCTAATAAGAAATTTTTTTACCCGAACCTACTTATTTGGATGTTATATACTGTATATATATATACTGTATATATATATATATATATATGATAATAATAATAATAATAATAGCAAGATTAGTATCAACTAATAGTCTTTAGAAGAAAGTTAAACTTAACAACTAACCTGAAAACAATTACTGAGAGAAATATATAGCAAGATTGGGGGTATAGTTGCCAGATGCTTTTATTACGAAGGGAATTGAAATCAATATATTTAATTTAAATACTCTTAACACGTGTACATATATATATGTAATAATAACAATAAATCAATATTAGTAATAATATTTAAGTGGATGTTTAGAGGAGGAAAACAACTTTGGTGATTTAGTTTAAAGCATCGTTACGCAACTTGATGTTCTTTTTAACACATGTAATTTTATAACGAAATTTGATGAACGGTAAAATTATTAGTTCATATACCAGAAGATAGCATGTGAAAGTGAATGTAATGGTATATAGCGATGTAAATAACAGAAAACTACATATTTAAAAGTAAATAAACAAATATGCGTGTACTATATGTATATATTGTATTTGAAGGTCATCTCGTTTGAAAATAAGCCAGTTTCCCTTAAAAAAGAGAGAAATTAATTTATTTAAATTAAAAATAATAAATATTCATTTTATTTTTCATAATACAGATCTTAAACAAAGAACTTGTATTCGGTTTAAAATATGATCACTCTGATTTTCATTTATGTATTGTTCGCAATTTGTTAACATTTGAAAATTCGATGTGCTGATGCACACTCGTTAGGCCTATTAAAACCTTTCAGATATTCGTTTCCATTTCTACTGTCTTCTAACTTGCCTGAACAGGAAGTACTCGAATGTATGTATGTTTTTGCATGTTTGTTCTTGTTTGTCTCATGAAAGGACTTTTTCAAGAAGGAAGGCGAGGCTCAATCCTTTCTTAAATTTTTTTGAAGGAAGGTGAAGACGAATCATTTTTTAAATTTAATTTTTTAAATTTATTTTTTAAATTTATTTTTAAATTTATTTTTAAAATTTATTTTTAAGTTTATTTATTTTTTTTTCCCCTTTTTCCCCCCCCTTTTTTCCCCCTCTTTTTTCCTCTTTTCCCCTTTTTTTTTTTTTTTTTTTGAAGGACCATGAAGGACCATGAAGAACACCTCATAAAGGAGGGACCGCCATGAAGGACGGTGGAGGACCGCCATGAAGGACGGTGAGGGGGGAAATTTTCAAATTGATCCATTGCTGTCTCACATTTTGCCATTATACTACTTGCGTGACCCGACAATTCAGCGCAGGACAATTCAGCGCCGACAATTCAGCGCAAGACAATTCAGCGCAAAGACAATTCAGCGCAAGACAATTCAGCGCGAAAATACCAACAAAGAAGAAGAAAGAACAAATCCAGAGGGAAGAGAGGCTTGCAACTGTTAGGTTAGGTTTCTAGTTTTTGAAATAAAATCTTAATTTTAACAATTCTAACAAATTTTGTTTTTTTAAATAAAATTTTAATAATTATACTCCTTTGAATTTTATCTCCGATTTGTCACTCCGTTATGTCACTCCTTCGTTACGGTATTTATGTCACTCCTTTGTTATGTCACTCCTTTGAAATGTCACTCCTTCGATACAGACCCAATTTAGCATATATATAAATATACAAATTTTTCTCTTTTTTATTTATTACGATTTATTTTTATTATTTTTAACTAAACTTTTAACTGTACTGACTTGCGCTGAATTGTCTTGCGCTGAATTGTCTTTGCGCTGAATTGTCGGCGCTGAATTGTCGGCGCTGAATTGTCCTGCGCTGAATTGTCGGTGCTCCATTTGTATGTCCCCATATTTTTTTAGTATTGTTTTAGATACATGTAGTTTAGGTGCATTTTTGAAAGTTTTGTCAAAAACTGTTTTGGGCATTACAGTTCGGGCAGCACCTGTATCTAGTTCTAGAGGAACTGTAATTCCATTTAGGCCTATCTCTACAATATATGGACCTGTATTATCACCACTTTGCTGCTCATAAAATAGGTACTCCACTCCAATGTTCGAAGTATTTCCCTTTTGAGGATTTACACTAGAAATGTTATACAGTAATTATAATTTTCACCCCTTGCTCTCTTTGAAAAAGAAACTTTAGCTATGTGGCCTATTTTACTAAAATTTCGGCAAACTGCTTCTTTAAAAGGACAGTTCTTCCAATGGTGTTTTCCACACCCAGTACCTGGCTTGGAAGGCTTTTCCTCCTGTTTAGCGTTTGAATTAGTAGGTTTAGTCGTATTTGCCGCATACCTTTTATTTGTTTGTCTAGTAGGCTCATTAGGTCTGCCTGGCCTAAAAGATTTAAAGCTATTTACGTGTTGGGCTTTACTACTGTGACTGCCAAAAGCTCTAACATCTTTAGCAGCTGCTTCCCTAGCCGCAGCTATTTCTACAGCCTGACTAAAGTTAGGTCCTGTATAGCTAATAGGGCTCTCTGGGTAGACTCCTCTTTGAAACCCATTACAAACCTATCTTTTAGCATTTCGTCTAATTTGTCCCCAAATTTACAAGTATGGCTATGGGCTTTTACACCTGCAACAAAGTGACAAACTCTGCAATGCTTTCATTCGCAGTCTGATGCCTCGAATAAAATTTGAAACGTTCATAGATGAGAACTACTCGGGGTTTGTAGTGGTTGGTTAGGGCCTGTACCAATCCACTATAGGTGCAAGTTTCCGGTGTTTAGGAGAAACTAGGTCCATAACTAAGCCAAACGTTTTAGGGCCTATTGCAGTTAAGAAGGTAGATACTTTCTTAGCATCAGGAATGGAATTTGCCTCGAAAAACAACCTCATCCTAGTGGCATAAGCTTCGAAGTCCTCCCCAGACTCTTCGTAGGGGCTTATATGGTCAATCACCGACATGCTAGAACAAAACCGATTTAGGCCAAATAACGTGAAGTAGGTTAGATTTGGTTTAAATATGATCTAGTTACTCCCCAGTTAGGGCTGAATAATAAAGTGTATTAGAGTTAGGGCTGAGTAGGAATTAGAATTAGAGTTAGGGCTGGGTATGAATTAGTATTAGAGTTAGGGCTGAGTAGGAATTAGTATTAGAGTTAGGGCTGAGTAGGAATTAATATTAGAGTTAGGGCTGAGTAGGAATTAGTATTAGAGTTAGGCCGGCGGGACCTAAGCTATAGTACGGTAGCTTACCCACACAAACCAACCAAATCGAACGACCCACCTAGGCTAGGCTACATCCAATTTTCCAAACAACCAAATTGAACCTAATAAACCAAACTAAATCCAGTGAGCCAAATTAAATCCCATGAATCAAATTACAATCCCATCCTCGTCGCCAATTGTAATAGCGTGGGGTTAGTGGTCCCACCAAGTTATAAGGTTTCTAAACAGCAACAATGGCACTTACTGGTGCTTTGATTTAGATCTTCTTTAGGGCCTAGCATAGATTTCCAACGTCCTACAAACCGCCTGCCTAACTCTCTCACTTTACTAATTTAGAAGCTATAGACATTACCACTACCCTTATATACTATTTGACAACTTCCTGTCTACATTCTAACACTTTAGCAACATCACCAAACTTAGCACCAACGATTTAGTCAGATATGAATAACCATGCTGCTAGTCCAGCCAAAACAAACGAACAGACCGCGTTCCGCTGTTTATCCTTTTGTGTTGCCATTCAGCTTTCTTTTAGTGACTTTTCCCTTTAGTGACTTTAGACTATATACATATATACACACACACGTCACCTCACCAATCAATAGAGTAGGATAACTCTGACAAATGGACGAAAAGGGCACTGGACGACTGTCCCGTTCTAACGGTTGATGTTGTTTTACACGCGTGTGGAAATCCTTTCCAGTCTGTCCAATGTAAAAGGAATCACATTGTTTACAACCAATTTTATAGATAATTCCTGAATTATTGGTAGGGCTCTTTTTTACTACGATATTTTTCACAATATTGTCGTATGAAAATACTACATTAATATTCAAAAGTTTAAGTACATTAGCAATGCCTAAAAAGCCTGGAAAAAATGGAAGTACTAAAATATTCTTCGACAAAGTGCGAGGGTTATTATTCACACGATATAAAGTTCGTTTTGCCTTGTTAAGACAAGATTCCAAAAATGCAGGTGGGTAACACAAATCACTTCCAATACTGTTAATTTTTTTCTAATTCGGCATCCATGTATTCCGGACTGGCGATCCGAAGAGCGCGGAGAAACATTGAAGAAAATGTAACTTTCTTGATGAGGTGTCATGTCCGGAGTAAGAGTGTACGTAGGACAAATTGTTTGTTTTTTCTGATACATACTTAAGTTTAAAACCTGGGCTTTCCCTATGTACACGCACATCCAAAAACGGAATTGAGTTGTTTTGTTCCATTTCTAAAGTAAACTTAATGGAGAAGTCATCCAGGTTACGCTTCATGGGCCAGATACACAAAATATTGTCGATGTACTGCAACCATGGGATGCCAACCCCCAGGATTCTCGGAATGTAAGTAATTTCAAAAAACTCCATATAAATATTGGAGAGGAGGGGCGACAAGGGATTACCCATGGCCATCCCAAAAACATGTTGATAATACTCACTATTGAAAGTGAATTTACAGTCTTTGATGCAAAATTTAATGAGTTCCAAAACGATGTGTGCGGGTAGTGGCAGGTCATACTTGTGTAATTCTCGAGAGAGAAAGTCAAGCATATCGTCAATCGGTACTTTTGTAAACAATGATCAAACGTCAAAACTGATCAGTCTATCGTTGGTTTCAGTACGTATATTATTCAGTTTTTCAGTAAGATCCATAGAATTTTTTACATGTGAATCAGAGATAGTTCCGAGAATGGGGGACAGGACTTTGACAAGCCATTTGGAGAGTTTATAGGTAATAGAACCCACAGAGCTAATAATAGGGCGCATAGGGTTGCCAGGTTTGTGGGTTTTAATAAGACCGTAAAGGTAGGGAAGAGAAGGCGAAGTGGAGGTGAAAAGCGGAATTAAGTCCTTATGATCTTTGAGAATGCGTTTCAAGCCACTATTGAATGATTTGATGACGTCATCCTGCGGATTATTCACGTGTTACTTTCGTGACGAATTTAAAAAATGTCTCCTGAACATCCTAGTGTAGTTTACGTTCCCCAACTTTGACCTAGTGTAGTTTGTGTCCCCTTTTGCGTCAGGGAGACGTAAACTACACTTGCTCCATAATTCCTGAGGGCCTATTCCAGCCTACCAGACGCGTCCCCCGGGTGCGGATGTGGGGAGCACCCTACTGGGAAATCAGCAGGGAAGCCTCGAATACAAGAATAAGAGGCCGTGGACAGCGGAAAAAGAAACACAATGAACTACAATCTAAGAAGGAAAGCCAACGGCGTGAATAGGGGTAATGGTGAATCAGCCAGAGCCACTTCGCCCGGTCGCACAGGTGTCAAAAGCCGAGTACCATGTGACCGTTATCAGGAGATCGGCAAACGGGAGAACGGTCTTAACCCTCCGAGCAATACCAGCCCTGGAAAAAAGGCCCAAGTCCACACTACTGCCCCTCAGTATGGACGGGTTCACAAAATGAGGGGCAACCTCCACAAAGTGACATGACAGGGCTACTCCAGGAAGCCCCCATCTTACCCAACAACAGAAAGAAACGGACTAACTTCACCTACAACCCCAGAGGGGGTACCAGGACACAATGGTCAGTGGAGGAAAAACGAGAAATAATGTGGTGTACCACCTATGCCACAAGTGAGCAGTTCCCGAAAAATGGAACCAGCAAAAGGTGCAGAGAAATGCTAACAAAGAGAGGAGTGTTAGATAGGGAGAAGCTAGAAAAAATCCCAGATTGTCGGTTCCACAGCATCAGTGCAAACACCAGACTAGGGAAATCAGAGATCACAAAGGATGAAATGAAAAAGACCAAAGGAGAGGTAGAGGAATATGTCCTAAAGGGAAATGAGAACACCATGAGCGAGTGGACATGGACACTGGAGAGAAATCTGTACCTGTTAGAAAGCCTGTATATAGGGCAGATGATCCCAGAAAAAGAGAACAAGAGCGGACTCCTAAAATGGGCAATTGAAAGGAAGGAGTTCGCTGAGAATGACTACATGGTATACAGGTTCCAGAAGCGGTACACAGACCATACAGTAGACCGAAAAAAAGTGATCAGGCAAAAACATCATATCCTAAAGACAATCGCAGAAAGAGGAACTGACCATGAGAGGAAACAAAGAGCCACACTACCAACATATGATGAGGCACAGAAAGCAAAAGAAAAGGCAATGTGGGTTGTACAGGAGCAACTGGTAATAACTGCTGACACCCTAGAAGAACTAAGAACGAGCAAAGGGACAGTAGGTAGATGGGAAGAAACAAACCAAAAAAAAACAAACTGGCTGAAACACCAGAAAGCCAAGTGAAACCCTCAATAACAGAAAAAACAAAGGAGACAGCCCCAGGTACCGTAGTGGAAACACCTCCCAGAGACAGCACAAAAGAAGTGGACAAGGATGCTTGCCCAGGGCGGGAAGAGGAGGAGGTGGAAGTGGAAATGAACCACAGGCACACAAGTAAATATAGACCAATAACATGCTTGCCAACAATCTACAAAATACTAACAGGAATCATAGCTGACAAGATCTACAGCCATGCAGAAGAAAACAACATCATAAGCCCAGAATAAAAAGGATGCAGCAGAAAAACGTATGGGACAAAAGACCAGCTGTTAATCAACAGGGCTATATTGGAGAACAGCAGAAAGAAACAGAGAAACCTAAGCATGGCATGGATTGACTACAAAAAGGCGTATGACAGTGTACCCCACTCCTGGGTGAAGGAAGTATTGAGACTATACAAGATCCACCCTACCATCAAGATCTTCTTAGAAACAGCTATGACACGATGGGAAACAAACCTAACTCTCCATCATAGTAAGAGAACTTTAGAGGTGAACAGTGTGAGACTCAAGAGAGGGATCTACCAGGGTGATTCAATATCCCCGAAAATATCTCACTTATTTTACATGGATGACCTAAAACTATATGCCCCAAACAAAAGTGAGCTAACAGAAGAGGTCAGGGAGGTCAAAAAGTTCTCAGATGACATCCAGATGGAGTTTGGTCTTGAGAAATGTGCCACTGTCACACTAAAGAAAGCAAAAGGTGTGAATCAGAAAACATCAGGGTGGACAATATCGTGATAGAAGAACTAGAGCAAGAGACTACATATAAATATCTGGGGATGGAGGAATCTGAAAAGATAGAAAATGACATCATGAAGGAAAGACTGCGGAAAGAATATTCAAAAAGGATAAAGCTAATCCTAAAATCTCACCTAAACAGTAAAAATAAGATCCTATCCATAAACTTACTGGCGGTACCTATACTGTCATACAATTTTGGCATAATCAACTGGACCCAGCAAGAAATCAACAAACTGGATACGATCACCAGAAAATTGCTCCATGCGCATAAGGTCATATATAAAAACCAAAGCACACCAAGGCTATACCTGCCAAGGAGGGTCGGTGGATTAGGGCTTGCGCTAATTGACCAAGTGCACAAAGCCACAACAATAGGATTAGCACAGTACATAAAGGAAGGAGAAGGAATGCTAGTCAGATTTGTAAGAGACCATGAACGTGAAAAGCCTCAAACAACATCACTCTCAAAAAAGGCAAATGATTATCTAGTGGATGCTGGCATAGGACCTGAACAGCTTGAAGACATTGCAAATAAACCTCTCATGGAAAAGATAAGCACCATCAAAGGAAGGTATAACAAGAAAAGATCAGAAGAAAAGGAGAAGAACTGGGAAGAGCACAAGTTCAGCAAAGTATACAAAGAGGACGTGCTGAACAGAGCAGACACAGAGAGAGATAAAACCGTAGAGTTCCTGGTAAGAGGGGCACTGAGACCAGAAGATAAACGGCTGGTGATGGCAGCACAAGACCAGACACTACGGACAAACTGGTTCAAAAGGAATATTGAGGGCAGAAATGAAAGTGAGATGTGCAGATTGTGCTCAAAGAGTCCAGAGACTGTGAGTCACATACTATCGGGGTGTGAAATACTCCTGCACAGAGGAAACTACACAGACAGACACAATGCAGTCTGCAAGCTAATCCACTTCAAGCTGTGTAAGAAATATGAAATAAGGCTAGAAACAGAAAAACACTGGGAACATATTCCACAAGGAATAGAAGACAATGACAAAGTACTGCTCCTATATGATCACGTGATACCAACTGACATCAGGGTATCAGGATGCAGACCAGACATAGTTGTGAGAGAGAAGGAGGGAAACAAATACCTCTTGGTGGAAGTAGGAGTCCCAGCAGACTGGAATGTGGCGAACTACGAAAGGGAAAAGGTCTTTGTTATTTTATTTATTTGTCGGGTTCAAAATCCCAGCTGAGCCGTGAACGGCCAAATTCTAAAGGGCCAGTTCTACCTAAAGCCCAAGTTAAGCTAAATTAAAACTTACGGATTTGAGATCCTATTAGGTCCTACCTCAGGGTAACCTCAGGGTTGCTGACTCGATGCGGGCCTACTTTAGACCTTAGTTACATGAATTTAATGTAAACAAAAAGGGTACTATTTATGGTCTTCTTTCTCAACCTTGCAACAACAACGCAACCTGGACTATTGCACGGTGCAACAATCTTGTATCTAAACAACCAAACTGAATTGCAAGAGAGCTCTCTACAAGACCACACCCTGTACGTACGACATCCCACAAACGAGTAGAAAAGACGCGCAGCGCCCCAAAATGATGCCACCAGCGTCCCAAACACTGATGCCACAAGAGCCCAAAAATGCTAGCTCTTATTAAGTGAATTTTTCACTAACCTTACAATTATGAGATGGATATATATACACCTTAACTTAATATATACAAGCAATGCTGCATCAATCAGCTTAGTCATCATATCGCCTTGGGACAACAATGGTTCTTCCTCTTCTAGATTTTCTAACACTCCCCACCGAAGAGGCATTGTTGTAATTACCTTCTGCAAGGTTAGCCAAGCCTTCTCCATGAGGCTGGAACTCAAATGTTTCATCTTGACTATCTGTGTTTTTGCTGATTTCTAAAGCATAGAGTTTTTGTATAGGTCTCTTTAACTTTCCTCCTGAAGTCTTTACCAGTGCAGACCTAACTAAATTGTCTTTGCCAACAAACAACTCTTCAATTATGCCAAGCTTCCAGCATTGCCTTGGTCTTTCATCCCCAATCATTACCACTTCTCCCACCTTGATACAATTTGCATTGGAGCCCTTTACCTTGCCTGATGGGTAATAATTGAGTTCTGGCAAGTATTCAATCTGCCACCTCTTCCATAACTGATCTTGTAGCTCTTCAAGGTACCTGAACCGTCTGGTTAACTCTCCTTGAGTGCTCTGGATAGGCTGCAAGTCTTCTGGCACACTGGGGCTTGATGTTAATCGTTTACCACAAGAAAATGATTTGGTGTCAATGGCTCTGCATCCTGCATACTGTTGTAAACAAAAGTGATAGGCCTACTGTTCACCATTGCTTCTACTTCACATAAAACAGTGCAGAATTCTTCTTTGCTCAAATGAGCATTAGCTAAAAGTTTCTTTAATGGACACTTTACACTTCTCACTAGCCTTTCCCAAAATCCTCCCCACCATGGTGCTCTCTCAACAATAAACTCACACTGTACCCCTTGGTGTGAAAAGTAGGATTGGAATCCTTCCTCTTTTAGCAAGGACCAAATTTCTTGGAGTTCCTTTGCAGCCTTTTTGAAGGTTTTTGCATTATCCGATATGATTTTATTTGGGAAACCCCTTCTGTTCACAAACCTTTTAAAGGCCAAAAGAAATATATCACTACTTAAGTTGCTTACCAACTCCAAATGGATTGCTCTGGTGGTAGCACAGGTGAAAAGACATATATAACCTTTGTTAGACTCCCTCGCTCATACACATAGACTGGCCCTGCAAAGTCTACTCCCACTACATCAAATGGGGCAGTATAGACACACCGTTCTCTTGGAAGTGGAGCCACCTTTTCATAATAAGGCTTTGCACTCCAACGCTTGCAAACCACACATTTATGCACGACCTTTTTTACTACTTGTCTAATTTTGGGAATCCAAAACTGTTGTCTGATCTCTATTATCACTTCTCTAACTCCAGCATGTAACAGCTTATGATGAGTATCCAGGATCAAAAGGTCCACAAAGTGCCCCCCAGAAGGTAGCAAAATTGGATGTCTTTTCTCCTCTGGAAGCCCAGAAAACTGTAGTCTACCTCCTACTCTCAATAAATCCTGATCCAAAAACACATCCAAACCCTTGAGCGCAGAATGTGTTGGTAGAACCGGTAATGGATGGCTGGTGAGCAATTCTCGCTCTTCACCAAGTTTTTCCTTCTGCATATATACCACCCAGTATTTCCTGGCTTGCTGAATCTCATTACTGTTCAGAATTCCTTCCCTTCTTGTTTCTCCCTTAATGTTGTTGGTAAATCTATATACCCATGCTGTCACTCTTAACAATCTTTTCAGACTGCTAATGTCCTCAAGCCTCAATATGGGGTCCTGTTGCATAACTTGACAACTGTTCACAGCGCATTTTCTCACCTCACTCACCCATGCTTCTTCAGCCTGGCATTCTCCTACAATAGGCTGATTAGAAGGCCAGTTTTCACTTCCAAGTTTTAGCCACTCTGGCCCATTCCACCACAAACTTGACTGTGAAAGATCTTTCACTGAAATTCCTCGTGTTGGTAAATCAGCGGGGTTTTGGATGCCTGGACAATGCTTCCATTGCTTGGGATCTGTGTGCGCTTGAATTTCCTCCACCCTATTGGCAACAAATGTTTTCCATTTCCTTGCCTGACTTCTTAACCAGTGCCAAACTATAGTGGAGTCTGTCCAATAATAGCTTGGAATTTCATAGATGGCCAAAGACTTTCGCACTGTAATTGCAAGCCGACTAGCAATAACGGCACCCATCAATTCCAACCTTGGAACCGAAAGCCTTTTCAAAGGTGCTACTCTGCTCTTTGCAGCAACCAACCTGCAACTTACTTCCTCTTGCAATGCGCCTCTTATATAAATACAAGTTGCATAGGCTTCCTCACTTGCATCACAAAAGATGTGCAGCTCCAAATTGTCTGGACTATTGTTCAACTCTCCAAAGTACCATCTTGGGATTTCAATGTCTCCAAGATGTGCCAATTCTTTGAACCAATATTTCCACCTTACCACCATATGATCAGGTAACTCTTGGTCCCAACCAAGTCCAATTTCCCAGAGGCTCTGAAACCAAATTTTTGACTTTATCACAAATGGAGCCAGGAATCCAAGAGGATCAAAGACCTTTGAAGCCAAACTAAGAGCTGTACGTTTTGTCCACCTTGTCTCATTCTCAGCCAGCTCTACTAAAGATTTCCCATTGAAGGTAAACAAATCATCATCTTGCTGCCAAACAATGCCTAGCACCTTTGCATCTATTGCCCACAACTCCTTAATACCAGAATCCTCAATACTTTCTGCTGCATCAGGTACTACACAGGAATGACTCATAAACTCTTGTAATTGCGAATGATTGGTCTGCCATTTTCTAAGCTCCATGCCAGCCTCCCTCATTATAGCTCTAGCCTCCATGAATATCTGTTTAGCCATTTCTGTATTATCCACGGAACACAGCAAATCATCAACATAAAAATTCTTCCTTATGTGTTCAATAGTGTTAGGATAGACTTCAGAATATTTCTTAAAATGGTACTGCATAGTAGCTGCCAACAGAAATGGACTAGAGCTGAGGCCAAACAACACTGACTTCATTCTATACGCTTGAACCTTAGGTTCATTTTCCAACAAGTCTTTCGTATCCACCCACAGATACCTTACTGCATCTCTGTCCTCTGGTTTTAACTTTATCCGCAAAAAGGCTTGCTTCACATCTGTAGTCAATGCTACTCTACCAAACCTGAATCTCAGTAACAAGGAAAATAAATCTGCATTTAAATTTGGCACAGCATCCAAACAGTCATTCAAGGACACACCACCTTTGTCCTTGGCTGAGCCATCAAAAACTACCCTCAGTTTGGTGGTAGTTTTGTCTCGCCGTACCACTGCATGGTGTGGCAGATAATGTGCCTCCTGGCTCACCAGCTCACCTTGCACCCTTTCAGCATAGCCCTCCCTTACATAACTTAGGATGGCCTCATCGTATTCAATTAACAACAACTCATTTTTTCTTAGCCTGTACAATGAAGTCTCCAACCTCCGATTAGCTAGCTGAAGGTTTGAACCGGGTTTGCAAGAATCCTTCCATGGTAGGCCAACTTCATAGCAACCATCTCTAAACCCAATCCCTTTTTCAAATTGCTCTAAAACATCATTGTTCACTGTACTTGCCTGGTTGTCCTTTATGCCAATAGATTCAAGTTCCCAAAACGCTTTCAAATGCCTTTCCAGACCACTGCTGTTCTCCTCAATCTTAACAAAAAGAGCCTTAATTTCCATTTCATTGCAATAGCTACCATGTAGCATCCAGCCTAGCTTACTTTCAATAGCTACCGGGCCTTGAGATGTACGGACAATATTACCAGTGATGAAGTCCCAATAATAGTCAGCTCCAATCAAAAGACTAATATCTTCTGTTCCCTCAAACTTATTATTGCCAAAATTAATTCCTTTAACTTGCAATTCTTGGACACATGCCATATCTAAACAAGTAGTGACTGGAGCACAAAGTTCCTCAATCTCTACAGCTTGGACCTTGATAGTGGGACTTTGCGGTAACAACCCTTTAACCAGAACTTCTACCTTCTTAAATTTGGTTCGGTTTTGAATGGAACCCCCAAGCCCAGAAATTCTTAAATTTTCCCTCTTAAGTTCTTTAAACTTCAATTTTCTGGAAATTCTGGTCTTAATAAAACTACACTGGCTACCACTATCAAACAACACTCTTACAGTAGCTTCTCCCTCATTCCCAATTAATAAGGCTGCAGTTGTTTGCAATAATCCCCCTTTACTTTTACTCCCTTGCATAGCAGTGGCATGTGCCACTGATGTCTCTACTTCTGGGGTAGGCCTACTAAGAGTGGTTTCACACAATAATGGCTGATGCCTACCATGACATTTTTTGCACAAAATTTTAAACTTACAAAACCTTGCTCTATGACCTTTCAAAAAACATTTAAAACATGCTGTGGACTTAGTTACCCTGTCCTTTCTCTCCTCAAAGGTAAGGCCTCAGCCACCTCACATTTATATGACTTGTGGTTGCCTTCGCAAAATATGCATTCCTTGATTCCCTTTAATTTATTCTCAGAGGAGGCATGTAGAGCTGACACTGTACCTGGGCTATTCCTTTTGTGGAAACTTTGGTGCTGTGCCTGCCTTTGTCCCCTTGTTTACCATCCCACTGTGCAAACTCAACTCCCTCTCGTCTTGCTAATTCTGTGCCTAAAAGACTTAACATCTGCTGAAGGGGGATGTACACATGTTCTGCAGAGTGTCCCCTACTTAATTCAAGCAAAATTGAGCTAGGCAATTTAGACTCCAGTGTAGGAACCAACATTATACCATACTTTTCCATTCCTACACCCAAGTTGTCCAGGGACCTAGTTCTAATTTCAAATTCATCATATAACTGCCGTAACTCCTTGACACTATTAGGATTATTACAGGAGGTATAGCTAAAAGTGCACGGAGGTGGCTTTTAATTAAGATCTCTGGCTTACCAAACCGTTTCTTTAATATATCCCAAGCCACATTATAATTAGCCTCTGTTAATGCTAATCCTGCTATAGTCTTTGCTGCCTCCCCTTCCAAGAGGGACCGCAAATAATTAAACTTCTCCACGGCACTTAACACTTGGACTAGAATGAACTGCTGATTGAAAACTGTCTGCCCATCCTTGCCATTCCTGAATACTCCCAGAAAATGTTTTGAGTACAAGCCTCGGTAATTGAACTACAGATCTGTTAACCTTAACTTCACAAACATCATTTGTTGAGTGTTGTGTTTCATTATTAGACCTGGTCTCTAACTGTACTGAGCTGCTAAACTCTTTTGCTCGGAGGCCTACGTTAATTATATCATCAATAATCTCTTCAAAGTAAATTATGTTATTTTCTATTTCATCCTCTTCTATAAGAGCCTCAATTTTAACATTTACCTCACTTAGAGCAACCTTTTTAGTTTCTAATATGGAAAGCTGCGCAGTCACTAAGCGTAAATCCTCTTGCTCTATGGCAGAATCTATAGTGGCAATGACCTTTGTAATTAGACCTTTGTAGGCGCTTCTCCTTTTTATAAATTTGTTCAATTCAGATGCACTCATCTTCAATGCAAACAACAATTGGGCTCAATACCAAATGCTGAATTGGCAGAAATACTTAACCAAACTGATCAAACGCAAATTTTACTTTCAAATAAACTGAATTGCTAGGTGGGGTACTAACCAACACCAGTATGGAATACCAAATTTTCCACCCAAGTAACTGGCGCACTGGTCTGCAACCTTCGCCTACGAATAATAAACCAAATTAACCAAACTGGTAAATGTAGGCCAAAAACAACGACAGACAAGTGGCCAAGTTTCGCAATTGGGCAACCAAACTTTCTACCCTGGGACCTTAATTCAATAATAACCCAAAATTAACCAAACCGGTAAAATGTAGGCCAAAACGACGACAGACGACTGGCCAAGTTTAGCAATTGGGCGACCAAACTTTCTACCCTGGGACCTTAATTCAATAATAACCCAAAATTAACCAAACCGGTAAAATGTAGGCCAAAACAACGACAGACGACTGGCCAAGTTTCGCAATTGGGCACCAAACTTTCTACCCTGGGACCTTAATTCAATAATAACCCAAAATTAACCAAACCGGTAAAATGTAGGCCAAAACAACGACAGACGACTGGCCAAGTTTCGCAATTGGGCACCAAACTTTCTACCCTGGGACCTTAATTCAATAATAACCCAAAATTAACCAAACCGGTAAAATGTAGGCCAAAACAACGACAGACGACTGGCCAAGTTTCGCAATTGGGCGACCAAACTTTTTACCCTGGGACCTTAATTCAATAATACTCAACCCGTCTAGGCCTAACTTGGGCTACAATTTGCACAATCAGAACTTTGCCGAAAAATAGTCACTGACTCAGTCTTGGGGTAGAATCCGGTTCTGAAGGACCATGTTATTTTATTTATTTGTCGGGTTCAAAATCCCAGCTGAGCCGTGAACGGCCAAATTCTAAAGGGCCAGTTCTACCTAAGCCCAAGTTAAGCTAAATTAAAACTTACGGATTTGAGATCCTATTAGGTCCTACCTCAGGGTAACCTCAGGGTTGCTGACTCGATGCGGGCCTACCTTAGACCTTAGTTACATGAATTTAATGTAAACAAAAAGGGTACTATTTATGGTCTTCTTTCTCAACCTTGCAACAACAACGCAACCTGGACTATTGCACGGTGCAACAATCTTGTATCTAAACAACCAAACTGAATTGCAAGAGAGCTCTCTACAAGACCACACCCTGTACGTACGACATCCCACAAACGAGTAGAAAAGACGCGCAGCGCCCCAAAATGATGCCACCAGTCCCAATGATGCCACAAGAGCCAAAAATGCTAGCTCTATTAAGTGAATTTTTCACTAACCTTACAATTATGAGATGGATATATATACACCTTAACTTAATATATACAAGCAATGCTGCATCAATCAGCTTAGTCATCATATCGCCTTGGGACAACAATGGTTCTTCCTCTTCTAGATTTTCTAACACTCCCCACCGAAGAGGCATTGTTGTCATTACCTTCTGCAAGGTTAGCCAAGCCTTCTCCATGAGGCTGTAACTCAAATGTTTCATCTTGACTATCTGTGTTTTTGCTGATTTCTAAAGCATAGAGTTTTTGTATAGGTCTCTTTAACTTTCCTCCTGAAGTCTTTACCAGTGCAGACCTAACTAAATTGTCTTTGCCAACAAACAACTCTTCAATTATGCCAAGCTTCCAGCATTGCCTTGGTCTTTCATCCCCAATCATTACCACTTCTCCCACCTTGATACAATTTGCATTGGAGCCCTTTACCTTGCCTGATGGGTAATAATTGAGTTCTGGCAAGTATTCCATCTGCCACCTCTTCCATAACTGATCTTGTAGCTCTTCAAGGTACCTGAAAAAATCAGAAAAAAAAAAAAAAAAATAAAATAGATAGGCTGCAAGTCTTCTGGCACACTGGGCTTGATGTTAATCGTTTACCACAAGAAAATGATTGGTGTCAATGGCTCTGCATCCTGCATACTGTTGTAAACAAAAGTGATAGGCCTACTGTTCACCATTGCTTCTACTTCACATAAAACAGTGCAGAATTCTTCTTTGCTCAAATGAGCATTAGCTAAAAGTTTCTTTAATGGACACTTTACACTTCTCACTAGCCTTTCCCAAAATCCTCCCCACCATGGTGCTCTCTCAACAATAAACTCCCACTGTACCCCTTGGTGTGAAAAGTAGGATTGGAATCCTTCCTCTTTTAGCAAGGACCAAATTTCTTGGAGTTCCTTTGCAGCCTTTTTGAAGGTTTTTGCATTATCCGATATGATTTTATTTGGGAAACCCCTTCTGTTCACAAACCTTTTAAAGGCCAAAAGAAATACATCACTACTTAAGTTGCTTACCAACTCCAAATGGATTGCTCTGGTGGTAGCACAGGTGAAAAGACATATATAACCTTTGTTAGACTCCCCTCGCTCATACACATAGACTGGCCCTGCAAAGTCTACTCCCACTACATCAAATGGGGCAGTATAGACACACCGTTCTCTTGGAAGTGGAGCCACCTTTTCATAATAAGGCTTTGCACTCCAACGCTTGCAAACCACACATTTATGCACGACCTTTTTTACTACTTGTCTAATTTTGGGAATCCAAAACTGTTGTCTGATCTCTATTATCACTTCTCTAACTCCAGCATGTAACAGCTTATGATGAGTATCCAGGATCAAAAGGTCCCAAAGTGCCCCCCAGAAGGTAGCAAAATTGGATGTCTTTTCTCCTCTGGAAGCCCAGAAAACTGTAGTCTACCTCCTACTCTCAATAAATCCTGATCCAAAAACACATCCAAACCCTTGAGCGCAGAAGTGTTGGTAGAACCGGTAATGGATGGCTGGTGAGCAATTCTCGCTCTTCACCAAGTTTTTCCTTCTGCATATATACCACCCAGTATTTCCTGGCTTGCTGAATCTCATTACTGTTCAGAATTCCTTCCTTTTGTTTCTCCCTTAATGTTGTGGTAAATCTATATACCATGCTGTCACTCTTAACAATCTTTTCAGACTGCTAATGTCCTCAAGCCTCAATATGGGGTCCTGTTGCATAACTTGACAACTGTTCACAGCGCATTTTCTCACCTCACTCACCCATGCTTCTTCAGCCTGGCATTCTCCTACAATAGGCTGATTAGAAGGCCAGTTTCACTTCCAAGTTTTAGCCACTCTGGCCCATTCCACCACAAACTTGACTGTGAAAGATCTTTCACTGAAATTCCTCGTGTTGGTAAATCAGCGGGGTTTTGGATGCCTGGACAATGCTTCCATTGCTGGGATCTGTGTGCGCTTGAATTTCCTCCACCCTATTGGCAACAAATGTTTTCCATTTCCTTGCCTGACTTCTTAACCAGTGCCAAACTATAGTGGAGTCTGTCCAATAATAGCTTGGAATTTCATAGATGGCCAAAGACTTTCGCACTGTAATTGCAAGCCGACTAGCAATAACGGCACCCATCAATTCCAACCTGGAACCGAAAGCCTTTTCAAAGGTGCTACTCTGCTCTTTGCAGCAACCAACCTGCAACTTACTTCCTCTTGCAATGCGCCTCTTATATAAATACAAGTTGCATAGGCTTACTCACTTGCATCACAAAAGATGTGCAGCTCCAAATTGTCTGGACTATTGTTCAACTCTCCAAAGTACCATCTTGGGATTTCAATGTCTCCAAGATGTGCCAATTCTTTGAACCAATATTTCCACCTTACCACCATATGATCAGGTAACTCTTGGTCCCAACCAAGTCCAATTTCCCAGAGGCTCTGAAACCAAATTTTGACTTTATCACAAATGGAGCCAGGAATCCAAGAGGATCAAAGACCTTTGAAGCCAAACTAAGAGCTGTACGTTTTGTCCACCTTGTCTCATTCTCAGCCAGCTCTACTAAAGATTTCCCATTGAAGGTAAACAAATCATCATCTTGCTGCCAAACAATGCCTAGCACCTTTGCATCTATTGCCCACAACTCCTTAATACCAGAATCCTCAATACTTTCTGCTGCATCAGGTACTACACAGGAATGACTCATAAACTCTTGTAATTGCGAATGATTGGTCTGCCATTTTCTAAGCTCCATGCCAGCCTCCCTCATTATAGCTCTAGCCTCCATGAATATCTGTTTAGCCATTTCTGTATTATCCACGGAACACAGCAAATCATCAACATAAAAATTCTTCCTTATGTGTTCAATAGTGTTAGGATAGACTTCAGAATATTTCTTAAAATGGTACTGCATAGTAGCTGCCAACAGAAATGGACTAGAGCTGAGGCCAAACAACACTGACTTCATTCTATACGCTTGAACCTTAGGTTCATTTCCAACAAGTCTTTCGTATCCACCCACAGATACCTTACTGCATCTTGTCCTCTGGTTTTAACTTTATCCGCAAAAAGGCTTGCTTCACATCTGTAGTCAATGCTACTCTACCAAACCTGAATCTCAGTAACAAGGAAAATAAATCTGCATTTAAATTTGGCACAGCATCCAAACAGTCATTCAAGGACACACCACCTTTGTCCTTGGCTGAGCCATCAAAAACTACCCTCAGTTTGGTGGTAGTTTTGTCTCGCCGTACCACTGCATGGTGTGGCAGATAATGTGCCTCCTGGCTCACCAGCTCACCTTGCACCCTTTCAGCATAGCCCTCCTTACATAACTTAGGATGGCCTCATCGTATTCAATTAACAACAACTCATTTTTTCTTAGCCTGTACAATGAAGTCTCCAACCTCCGATTAGCTAGCTGAAGGTTGAACCGGGTTTGCAAGAATCCTTCCATGGTAGGCCAACTTCATAGCAACCATCTCTAAACCCAATCCCTTTTTCAAATTGCTCTAAAACATCATTGTTCACTGTACTTGCCTGGTTGTCCTTTATGCCAATAGATTCAAGTTCCCAAAACGCTTTCAAATGCCTTTCCAGACCACTGCTGTTCTCCTCAATCTTAACAAAAAGAGCCTTAATTTCCATTTCATTGCAATAGCTACCATGTAGCATCCAGCCTAGCTTACTTTCAATAGCTACCGGCTTGAGATGTACGGACAATATTACCAGTGATGAAGTCCCAATAATAGTCAGCTCCAATCAAAGATAATATCTTCTGTTCCCTCAAACTTATTATTGCCAAAATTAATTCCTTTAACTTGCAATTCTTGGACACATGCCATATCTAAACAAGTAGTGACTGGAGCACAAAGTTCCTCAATCTCTACAGCTTGGACCTTGATAGTGGGACTTTGCGGTAACAACCCTTTAACCAGAACTTCTACCTTCTTAAATTTGGTTCGGTTTTGAATGGAACCCCCAAGCCCAGAAATTCTTAAATTTTCCCTCTAAGTTCTTTAAACTTCAATTTTCTGGAAATTTGGTCTTAATAAAACTACACTGGCTACCACTATCAAACAACACTCTTACAGTAGCTTCTCCTCATTCCCAATAATAAGGCTGCAGTTGTTTGCAATAATCCCCCTTACTTTTACTCCCTTGCATAGCAGTGGCATGTGCACTGATGTCTCTACTTCTGGGGTAGGCCTACTAAGAGTGGTTTCACACAATAATGGCTGATGCCTACATGACATTTTTGCACAAAATTTTAAACTTACAAAACCTTGCTCTATGACACTTTCAAAAAACATTTAAAACATGCTGTGGACTTAGTTACCCTGTCCTTTCTCTCCTCAAAGGGTAAGGCCTCAGCCACCTCACATTTATATGACTTGTGTTGCCTTCGCAAAATATGCATTCCTTGATTCCCTTTAATTTATTCTCAGAGGAGGCATGTAGAGCTGACACTGTACCGGGCTATTCCTTTTGTGGAAACTTTGGTGCTGTGCCTGCCTTTGTCCCCTTGTTACCATCCCACTGTGCAAACTCAACTCCCTCTCGTCTTGCTAATTCTGTGCCTAAAAGACTTAACATCTGCTGAAGGGGATGTACACATGTTCTGCAGAGTGTCCCCTACTTAATTCAAGCAAAATGAGCTAGGCAATTTAGACTCCAGTGTAGGAACCAACATTATACCATACTTTTCCATTCCTACACCCAAGTTGTCCAGGGACCTAGTTTTCTAATTTCAAATTCATCATATAACTGCCGTAACTCCTTGACACTATTAGGATTATTAACAGGAGTATAGCTAAAAGTGCACGGAGGTGGCTTTTAATTAAGATCTCTGGCTTACCAAACCGTTTCTTAATATATCCCAAGCCACATTATAATTAGCCTCTGTTAATGCTAATCCTGCTATAGTCTTTGCTGCCTCCCCTTCCAAGAGGGACCGCAAATAATTAAACTTCTCCACGGCACTTAACACTTGACTAGAATGAACTGCTGATTGAAAACTGTCTGCCCATCCTTGCCATCCTGAATACTCCCAGAAAATGTTTTTAGTACAAGCCTCGGTAATTGAACTACAGATCTGTTAACCTTAACTTCACAAGCATCATTGTTGAGTGTTGTGTTTCATTATTAGACCTGGTCTCTAACTGTACTGAGCTGCTAACTCTTTGCTCGGAGGCCTACGTTAATTATATCATCAATAATCTCTTCAAAGTAAATTATGTTATTTTCTATTTCATCCTCTTCTATAAGAGCCTCAATTTTAACATTTACCTCACTTAGAGCAACCTTTTTAGTTTCTAATATGGGAAAGCTGCGCAGTCACTAAGCGTAAATCTCTTGCTCTATGGCAGAATCTATAGTGGCAATGACCTTTGTAATTAGACCTTTGTAGGCGCTTCTCCTTTTTATAAATTTGTTCAATTCAGATGCACTCATCTTCAATGCAAACAACAATTGGGCTCATACCAAATGAGCTGAATTGGCAGAAATACTTAACCAAACTGATCAACGCAAATTTTACTTTCAAATAAACTGAATTGCTAGGTGGGGTACTAACCAACACCAGTATGGAATACCAAATTTTCCACCCAAGTAACTGGCGCACTGGTCTGCAACCTTCGCCTACGAATAATAAACCAAATTAACCAAACTGGTAAATGTAGGCCAAAAACAACGACAGACAAGTGGCCAAGTTTCGCAATTGGGCAACCAAACTTTCTACCCTGGGACCTTAATTCATAATAACCCAAAATTAACCAAACCAGTAAAATGTAGGCCAAAACGACAGACGACTGGCCAAGTTTAGCAGTTGGGCGACCAACTTTCTGCCCTGGGACCTTAATTCATAATAACCCAAAATTAACCAAACCGGTAAAATGTAGGCCAAAACAACGACAGACGACTGGCCAGTTTCGCAATTGGGCAACCAAACTTTCTACCCTGGGACCTTAATTCATAATAACCCAAAATTAACCAACCGGTAAAATGTAGGCCAAAACAACGACAGACGACTGGCCAAGTTTCGCAATTGGGCAACCAAACTTTCTACCCTGGGACCTTAATTCAATAATAACCCAAAATTAACCAACCGGTAAAAGTAGGCCAAAACGACGACAGACGACTGGGCCAAGTTTAGCAATTGGGCGACCAAACTTTCTACCCTGGGACCTTAATTCAATAATACTCAACCCGTCTAGGCCTAACTTGGGCTACAATTTGCACAATCAGAACTTTGCCGAAAAATATCACTGACTCAGTCTTGGGGTAGAATCCGGTTCTGAAGGACCATGTTATTTATTATTTGTCGATTTCAAAATCCCAGCTGAGCCGTGAACGGCCAAATTCTAAAGGGCCAGTTCTACCTAAAGCCCAAGTTAAGCTAAATTAAAACTTACGGATTTGAGATCCTATTATGTCCTACCTCAGGGTAACCTCAGGGTTGCTGACTCGATGCGGGCCTACCTTAGACCTTAGTTACATGAATTTAATGTAAACAAAAAGGGTACTATTTATGGTTCTTCTTTCTCACCTTGCAACAACAACGCAACCTGGACTATTGCACGGTGCAACAATCTTGTATCTAAACAACCAAACTGAATTGCAAGAGAGCTCTCTACAAGACCACACCCTGTACGTACGACATCCAACAAACGAGTAGAAAAGACGCGCAGCGCCCCAAAATGATGCCACCAGCGTCCCAAACACTGATGCCACAAGAGCCCAAAAATGCTAGCTCTTATTAAGGAATTTTTCACTAACCTTACAATTATGAGATGGATATATATACACCTTAACTTAATATATACAAGCAATGCTGCATCAATCAGCTTAGTCATCATATCGCCTTGGGACAAATGGTTCTTCCTCTTCTAGATTTTCTAACACTCCCACCGAAGAGGCATTGTTGTAATTACCTTCTGCAAGGTTAGCCAAGCCTTCTCCATGAGCTGGAACTCAAATGTTTCATCTTGACTATCTGTGTTTTTGATTTCTAAGCATAGAGTTTTTGTATAGTCTCTTTAACTTTCCTCCTGAAGTCTTTACCAGTGCAGACCTAACTAAATTGTCTTTGCCAACAAACAACTCTTCAATTATGCCAAGCTTCCAGCATTGCCTTGGTCTTTCATCCCAATCATTACCACTTCTCCACCTTGATACAATTTGCATTGGAGCCCTTTACCTGCCTGATGGGTAATAATTGAGTTCTGGCAAGTATTCAATCTGCCACCTCTTCCATAACTGATCTTGTAGCTCTTCAAGGTACCTGAACCGTCTGTTAACTCTCCTTGAGTGCTCTGGATAGGCTGCAAGTCTTCTGGCACACTGGGGCTTGATGTTAATCGTTTACACAAGAAAATGATTTGGTGTCAATGGCTCTGCATCCTGCATACTGTTGTAAACAAAAGTGATAGGCCCTACTGTTCACCATTGCTTCTACTTCACTATAAAACAGTGCAGAATTCTTCTTTGCTCAAATGAGCATTAGCTAAAAGTTTCTTAATGGACACTTTACCACTTCTCACTAGCCTTTCCCAAAATCCTCCCCACCATGGTGCTCTCTCAACAATAAACTCACACTGTACCCCTTGGTGTGAAAAGTAGATTGGAATCCTTCCTCTTTTAGCAAGGACCAAATTTCTTGGAGTTCCTTTGCAGCCTTTTTGAAGTTTTTGCATTATCCGATATGATTTATTTGGGAAACCCCTTCTGTTCACAAACCTTTTAAAGGCCAAAAGAAATATATCACTACTTAAGTTGCTTACCACTCCAATGGATTGCTCTGGTGGTAGCACAGGTGAAAAGACATATATAACCTTTGTTAGACTCCCCTCGCTCATACACATAGACTGGCCCTGCAAAGTTCTACTCCCACTACATCAATGGGGCAGTATAGACACACCGTTTCTCTTGGAAGTGGAGCCACCTTTTCATAATAAGGCTTTGCACTCCAACGCTTGCAAACCACACATTTTGCAC